>CAIGQZ010004625.1:2498212-2537264 GCA_903798205.1 Danio tinwini
CAACCTACTAACTAACCTACCAACCAACCTACCTAACTACCAACCAAACTTTTAACCTACCAACCAACCTACCGAACAACCTACTTACTTACCAACTTACCTACCAACCAAACAACCTACCCACCAACCAACAAGCACACATACAGTACACTCTCAGAAATAAAGGGACGGGAGCTGTCACACTGGGGCAGTACCTTTTTAAAAGGTACATAATTGTACCCAACTAGTCCACAGTGGTATCTAAAAGGTGCAAATTAGTACCCACATGTACCTAAAAAGTACCTTTGAGGTACCATTATGGACCCTTCAAGTACAAATATGTACTAGGCAAATAGGTACTGCCCCAGTGACAGCTCCTGTACCTTTATTTCTGAGAGTGTACATACCTACATGCATGCATACATACATACAGTACATTCATACATATATACAGCTATTTAATAACAATCACTCTTCAGGTCTAAACAAACTTAAATGCTAAAAGTATACAGATTTGGAATCTGTTAAGGTAAAAAGCAGCTTTATACAGCTACAATAAATTCATTTAATGTTACATAATAAAATATACAAGTGCCAACATGAACACACCAAAACACTGTCACCTTTTTTTTGGCAGAAACCAAAGCTGTCACTTTTATCCTTGAATTAAACTTAAACATTTTTAAATTATTAAGTTTAAACCTGAATTAAAATGCTTTCAGTATAATCTCTTGGAGTCTTTAAGCTTCGATCAAGCTGTTTCCGGGGAAAAACGACCAACAACTGTGATGACAGTGAGTTGATTTAAAAAGATCATCACCTTGGCGGCTCCAAATAATTTGAATAGAATGTGTACATTTTTGGGGGATTGTTGCAGCAAGTGACTCATTCACACTATATTGGTCACAATATGAAAAGCGTTCACGTTTTTCTCATGTATAACAGCCTATTTATAGTGAGGGGACCGCATGTGCTAAGTTGACGCTTTTTCAGCTTAAGTCTTCCTGGTTTAGTGGAAATGGGGAGGAAGTTGAAGATGAAATAAAAAAGGATGAAGCATTTTGGCCTCTTTGTTGCCATGTGACCTGAGCAGAAGCACACAGCAAACTCTCAAACAAGTTCCTCTGGTGAATTTCACCTCATTTGGAGAGATGACTTTCAGAACCCAAGATCACATGCACGCTGAGCCATTTGGGTCAGACGCAAGTTTATTTATTAGTATTAAAACAAAACAACACTATGATAAAGGTAGTATAAAGTTTAGGTTGACTCATTTGAATGTCGCCTTCACTTTTCCACAATAAAGCAGGACTGAGTTAAACCATTTCAAAAGACAAGTCTGCAGGCCCAACCGGACTCTCTCATGTTCAATACAAACACTCAAGTCCAGCTGAGTTTGTTAAGAGGAAAGAAAAAAAACTCTAAACAGTTTCCTATCTCAATGTGCACAACCATTTAAGAAGAAAAAAATGGAGTACACATCTTGACTTCTAGGAAGAACCACATACCACATGCCATAAAAAGGCCACAATACGCATATACATCACACGAATCTTTCTAACAGTCTGCAACTTCCTTAGTACAAAGTCAGAAATGATGCACTGATTAAACTCTAGAAAGAACAAGACGAACCAACTGATAGATGAACTGTTGCATGCATGAGAAAACTCATTGAACTGGAAATGCCAGAACACACGCAAGTGTTGCAGCTTTCTTCAGCGTTTTCTGTTATGGGTGAGACTAGCGGATAGCAACAGCCATTGACATTTACCCACAGAGTTCCTCTGTCAAACTACCCTGTTTGCATCATGACACTAATGCCAGCGCACAATACAGTAAGCTCAAGTCACTTGAGCTCACTTCAAACGCTGTATAGAACAGTGCGGTCGCATCCCATGACCTCAAAGAACATGAGTTTCTGACGTAAACTTTATTGTTATTATCACTTGTTATTTAATCAATTTTATTATATATTTTTATTTATTTTATTTACATTTTTTAGAAAATTGCATATAAATAAGAAAGAAAGTTATATATGATAAGGGGAGTTTAAAGTGCAAGATTAAGGCACCTTAAAGATTAAGATATGGTTTTAGACCAAGTTACTTTAAAGGTGCAGTATGTAAGTTTGACACCCAGTGGTTGAACTAGGTATTGCACTCCTTGATCAAAATAGACTCAAACGCGGGATGCCAGATTGAGTACAGGAGCAAGTGATTTAAACTGTTCTAAATAAAAGCAACGACACGCGACAGAGGGAATATTTTCCATACTAAAAGGAGTTTTGGTTCTAACCAACACCTCAAATTGATATAATATAAACGGCTTCTATTTCTCACAGCTGAACATGTGAAACCTGTGACAGTGATCACCTCAGGTAAACCTTGTGTGCTTCATTCAGTGCTAAATTCTAACAATGTGAGTTTGAATAGATTATAAACCATACCGTTTCGTGAGTGAGTGCATATTCTGTGCTTCTAAATGGCTGTATTTACATTTCGGTCGTGTTTCGTCTAGTGCAAACAGCCAAACTGCTCATCACTGTGTATCTCGTCACAAAGTGTATTGTTAGAACACGAGATTACAATGTAACTTGCTCACCTAATGTTTATGTTTGTAATATTTATATCATTTGCTAATTAATAACCTCATGTGTAACTGAATCGGTCTAATTTCGACATCTGATACTGTCCATTTCTGTCACGGACGCTTGCTTTCAGAGTCTTTCTGAATGAATGAATGAATGAAACACGCTGTTTTCCAACAAGGCAACCCGGAGTGCTGAATTATAATTGGCTAAACTGGCATTGTGCAGGTGAAATTTATCTAAACAAAGAAAGCGTTCCGGCACAGAAAAAACTTTTTCAAAACAGAATCTGACTTCAGCATTGCTTTTCAGTTAAACAAGTATGTTCACTTGGGATGTTTCTTAAATATCTGCACACATATTATGGTATTTTTATGCTTTAGAAGAGTCAACAACTTACATACAGCATCTTTAACATCTGAAAGTTACAGTGGAACATGTACCATTTACCATTTTCTATTAAAACTAAATATGTCTTTAAATATTTGTAAATATTTGCCATATGTTGTGTTCACACTTAGCCCATTTAAAAAAAATGTACTGACAAAAACAACCCACATGTGGAACAAATCCTGTAGTTAAAATGATAGTTTCTCATAATAGTGGCATATTAAAGAATGCTATAAAATCGTTTAACACTAAAAAGTTAAAATATATCCTTAAAAAAATACAGATTTTGTTATTTACCTTCCTATCACAGTTTGGGATGCAGACTGTCAATCAAATCTGGATTAAGGACATCTATTTGCTCTAGCATACACATAAAACACAAAAACAACTTTGAAATCTAAATTTTCTAAAACTTGTTAGGCTGCATTATTCGGGGCAACTGGGAACAATTCCTAAAAAGAATATTCGAACGGCATCTTTGCTCACGCTAGTCTGTCCATTTCTCTCTATTCCAAGGTTCACATAATCTTGGATCCAGCTTGTGTCCGGAGTAGAGGATGGGAGGTTGAGATGGTTAGTCATTGATCAGTCAGAATCACTTATGGCTCGTTTCCACTGACTGATACTGTACGGGTCGGTACACTTTTATGGCCGTTTCCACTGTCAAAAGGCATACTGAACCGAACCGTGCCACTTTTTTGGCACTCTTTCGAAAGGGTACCAAACACGAGAAAGGGTACCAAATGGGTCCCAAAGGCGAAGCTAGACGCGCAGCTGAACGCTTTTGGTTTACAGAGATACGTCACGAGCTCACGCAACAAGCCAGAATGAAAACAAAGGAGCCACCATGTTTTTATACACAGCCGAGAGACTATATATACATATAATAACATATAATAACGAGCCCTGTTCGATCTGGGCTCAAATGAACATTGTCGTTGTCTTGATGAACAGCCACAAAGCCAAAAAAAAGAGCAGATTTTACCCTGTGTCCTGTAGTTTTTTACAAGCCAGTCTGAATCGCGAGCGTTTTTTTGCTTGTGCTCGTTGCGTTTCTTTATTTGAAAAAACAAACTTCTTGAGCTGATGATCATAACGTGCGCTTGATTATTGACGTGCTTTTGAAACCTGATTCTGTCAGAAACTGACAAACGCGAGAGTGACGTGCGAAAAAACAAAAGGAGAAGCCGGGAAAAAAAGGAGCACATTATTTTTTCAGCAAATGGGAACAAACTGCTATGTTTAACTATTGGTACCCTTTTAGCAGTGGAAACGCAAGCCTGATAAAGGTGACCCGTACCGCACTGTACTGTACCAGTCAGTAGAAACGAGCCATTACTCCTGTAAAGACTCCAGTGACAGACTGGAGTCTGCATTGGTCCCGTTGGCTAATCTAGTACCTATTACTTTCAGTACGTTTGTATGCTTTATTTATACAGTCTCTATTTTAATTTCCAGATTAAGTGAAATAAAGTATAAATTTGAAACTTAAAGTCAGAAGAATAGAGTAGTCCACATTTAAAGTAGTTCAAAACCGCTCATCAAAGTGGTCCTAAATTTATTGAACAACACCCATTCTTGCCTTTGGACAATTTTGAAAAACCTTTTTGGCCCACTTCACATGTTGCCTACCGTAAATAGCAAAAGTGAATGAACAGATTTTCTTTAATCTAAGCAAAAGAAAGCGACACATAAAAGCAGATGCTTATGCGCTGTAACACGGTCACCAATTAATAAATCACTGATGGATATTCAGAATACATATTTAGAATACATCTCAATCATATCAGAAGATAGAATATCTCTGAATTGTAGATCTGACAGGGACTCAACAGGTTTAAATAACTGAAAACCAGCTGCGGGTGCAGTATAGGGATCGCAAGTGCCCGCAATTTACAGTTTGTGATCATATCTCTGTTTTGTTCTGTTGATATGTGAGCCAAAATATTCATAGCCTGAAAGAGATGGAAAATGACCAGATTGTGCTGCATTTTTATGGTGATCCCAGTGTAGCTGCCATTACAGCCTATTGTTGTTTAACTCGCACAGATCATGTGGAATTTTGGTTCTTTGCCATTGCCGCCTCTGGCTTGCTTGGTTGGGGCTGGTGTCAGTCTATCGTCTTTTAACAGTGACATTTATTTTAAACTCAACTGAATTAAATGTATCTGAACTTCAACAGTGTCATTTGCATTAAACCAAACTTAAATCACTAATGTAGCTAGAACTACACCAGCATTCTATTAGTGCTATCCTGCTTGTCTTATATGCAGGAATGTTCAACAATTTAAAAATATTGTCATAGCTTTTTATTCTCTATTCTTCATCTATGTTAAGCTGCCTTTTTATGTTAAGTCAACACAGGCTCATTGTGGATATGTACCCCAATCTTCATTTCTGAAGAGCGCGAATTATGTAGCCAGAGGTATGTCTGGTTGCATTTAGTCTTTGAAATGAACGCTACAGAGCCGACGGCTTCTGCTTCTTTTAGCACTACCAGCTGTTATCAGTTTGCAGAGTAGCTTGCTGCATACGCTGACGGACTTTGGAGGTGGAGTTGAGCTGACCGCAATGACAGGGTTTGAGTCCGGCAAAGAACGATTGCAAAAACCAGGTAAAAAAAGCTAATAAATAAATAAAAAATAAATAAACAACGGGCTGAAAACGTGGCGAAATCACACAAACTTATTTTTCTAGATTGCTTCTGAAAACACTATCGGTTAGGTTTAGGAAAGGGGGCTCTTGGGTCAGTTGCTCCGTCAGTCAGTCAACAGCAAGCTGGCCTGGTCAGCTGAAGTGTATATTGCGCCCTCTAGTGGATTTATGCAAGAGAAATTTGAGATGATGCAAATTTTTTAATTGTTATTATACAATTGTTATTCTAAATAAATAACAGAAACTAATCCTAAATGTAACTGGAAAACAATCTAAAGACACAAATGGAGTGATGCTAAGATAATTTCAGAAATCTTTTTGCATGAATATTTATTTTATTAGAATGAAATTCTATAGACAATTCTATAGAATAAAAGAAGATATTATTGTATAAGATTTATTATTTATATTTATTAAGATTATTATATTATAAGGTTATAGAATTATCTGTTTTGTGTTGTATTAGACTCATGGCCAAAAATTACATTTTAGTCTTACCTCCCTGACTCATTCAATCAGGAATCTACCAGGAGCCATGCTTAGTCTAAATAAGATCACCATCATATTATTTAAACTTACGCATGAGTGGTGTGACTATTTTTTCGGCGTGCATGTTCACAACCGGGAGCAGAGCATTGCATCAAGCAGGAGCAGTGTGTGAGGCGTGCAGGCATGTTGTTTTTCTGTGCCTATGCTCAGTTTGCTTTTTGATTAAACTACACTGCTTTCACCAGCGTTAGTTTGGTTGCACATAGAGAATAACGTCATTATTCTCAAATTACCACTCTTAATGAATACACTTGCATATAAAGTATACAGTATCTCAAAGCATTTACTGGGGCACTGTCAATTTTTACTGAGGCAAGTGCCCCAGTAAATGGGTTCCAGCGATGCCCCTGTTGGTATCCCCAGAAATGTAGACCTGGGTACGTATCCGCAATCTGCCTGGGTTGATAAAAGTGCAATACAAATAACAATGACTTGACATGGGCCTATTTTACACCTTTGTGTTGTTATTTGACACCTCAGTGAACAGTGAATAAATCAGTGTTGTTGTTGTTTTTTGCCTACACTGAAAAAAATCATTCAGAGATAATTCCTTGGATTTACTCAATTTTTTTACGTTAAGTGGCTGTAAACAATTTATTTGGACTGAATTTAAACAAACAAATTAAGTAGAATTTTATTAAATTTAATTAGTTTGTTTAAATTCAACACAAATAAATAGTTTGCAACAGTTTTGCAGACATCATTTTTTTTCAGTGTAGAGTCACTGCAAATTTAGCTGAAATTGTTTAGTTTAACTTTTACTATAGCTTAAGTGATGAAAATCCAAGAAACAAATCCAATATATCAGAACAGCAAGAGTTCATTTATTTGACCATTGTGCTATATAATCAACTGAACGCAAAAAGGCATAAGGCTTCTTTAAAAATATACAGACCACACACTTTTGCTCAGTAATATAAACGTACTACAGCACAGCACATACACTCTAAAAAATACTGAGTTGTTTTAACCCAATTCTGGGTGCAATACGGTCTAAATCAATGTTTGGGTTGATCCATATTTTACCCAATTTGAGTAAGTGTATGGATTTACTATTCCAGCATCTTCAGTTATTATATGAATAGTCAAATAGTCAACGTTAAGACTCACCCTACTGTACTCTTTAAATATGCACATCCATGAATACTTGGAAAAAAACTATTAAACATTACTAACTATTAAACATTACTAACTAATAAAAACATTCTTCAGATATCATTTCCTTGTTATTTGACTGCATATAAAAACATCCTTTCAGTAAAAAGAGTCTAGTGTGTATCCACTGCATACATGCTAGCATTTAAAGCCTCGCTCCTCCTCCGTTTCTAACCATATCAGTGGTTGTGCGACAGACTAGCCCTACAGAGGTTTTTCTGAACCGGCCTCCAATAAAAGGGTCAGATAAAGCAGCTCTGGCTGACTCCAGATTAAAAGAGAGCATTCTGTGCATTCCTATCTAGTGAGACAGCGAGGGCCCTCTCAGCACGAGGAAAAACCAAAAAAAAAACTCATCTCAGCGCCACTGACCAAGCATATCCACAACGGCCCGGCGGTTCAACTCCTGCAACCGGGCCACCCTGCACTGCCCAAAACCCCTCCTTCAGATTTACCCTGATAGATTTAAAACAATGGAGACACGATGCGATTCAGAATAAGCCTGGCTGATGGAGTTGGCTTGAAGCCTCTGTTTACATTGTCTCTCTTAAAGGAAGCGAAGGATGAAAGGCCCCTTCAACACAAAACGTTCATCCGCATTCTTTCAGGCCGCCCCCGGACACTTTTAAAGGGGCAAGTCCACTAACTTGGCAGAGCACAATGCCGCTCGCTAAAAATGAGCCTCCATGATGACCCATTATTCAGCTGGTAATGGATCAGTGAGTGATATCATTAGTTAGCTCCTAAAAAAGCCCCGTGCACAAAAAACAATGAGCAAAACAACATATTTTGGAAACGGAGTGCATGGTCAATTGCATGAAACATGTGAGAAAGCCTATGCATTTCTCAGAAGCGAGTTTGTATAACAAGATCTTAGATTATAAATAGTTATTTGGCTGAAATCCCGTGAAATTAAAGTAATTTAGTATCAGTCTATTAGTTTTAAGGATATCCAGCATGATCTCACGAAGAGACGTAACTATTTTACATTTCGTCATTTAAGTAGCGATTTCATTCGTTCAGTCATATGAAAATGTAATAAGGCTGTACGATATTGGGAATATTACGCATTGGGATAATTTTTTATTCTGCGATATATATTGCGATATGAACACAGTTTCTCTAAATGAGTAAAGAATCTATCATTTTAGTTTGATTGGGAAGATTCTGTAAGGGAGTACATAAGTAAGGGATAATCAACGGCTTGCAGTGCGTTTAAGGCATTTGAATCAAGCCGTTGATTATCCCGTTGGTCATTTGCCAAGGTAGGCGTAAGCTTAAAATAGTTTTGCTCTTTGCAACGCAATATTTGTCTGAATTTTTGTCAGTTTTTACATGTTAGATTTTCTAGTCCCAGACAGAGAGAGAGAGAGCATGTGCGTGCGGTTTATACCTGCTAATATAGACACGATTTTATCAATCCATCATTTACATTTTATAATCAACATACAATCTTATTAAAAGTACCATATCAATTAAATAAGCTTTAGGAATATGTTACGTATTGGCTAATTAAATTAAAGAATTTATTTCGTATCAACTTTGAAGCCTGGTTTATACTTCTGCGTCAAGTGGTCGGCGTGACCCACGGCGCAAGCCTCGCGCGTAGCCGTGCATTTATACTTCTGCGCGCTGTTTCTGTTTCTCTGCAATGCACTTCTGAAATGCTAGCTGGCAGTAGGTGTTTATGTTTCTCTGTGTCGAGTTTCTTCGCTGGTGTTTTGTTTTTTCTGAACACTTCCTTAATGTACAAGTGGCTCAAATTCGCTCATTTTGAGGCGGGAACCGGCGGACATGCAGCAACTTTAATCATAAGGTAAACACAAAACAACAGTCTCCATCCGGGCTCCTTCACGAGACTCCACACTTCTAAACACTCGCTGCATCAGGCATGCGGCTCTCACCTCCGCCCACACTCGTCAGCGCTACCAAGCCTACCAATCACAGAGCTTGCATTTATGTGTTACATTTTTTGAGAGGTGCATGTCAACGTCGCCAACAGCCACGGCGAGGGGCTCTGCGTCCACGCGAAGGCTGCGCCGTAGCATATGCGTGCGCTTGACGCAGAAGTATAAATCGGCCTTAAGCCTTCACACTTTAGTTTTAACATGCTGTTTTTATAAAACAATCCCTTTAACAAATATTTTTGAACATCTAAAGTAAATAAATTGTGTTATTATGCGTCTTTCAAATGTAAGTCATAGGCTAGGCAAACTGATCTCATGGAATTGATCTAACAAAAAGACTGTGATCGCTGCTATTAAAACACAATCTATGCAAGTCTATACACATGAAATAAAACATTCACAAAGCTGTATCTTATGAAACACCAGTTCAAGGGCACATAAAATGCATTTTGAAAAGAAAGCAGCCAAAGCCTAATTCATAAATTTCTGCTGTTAAATAAAGGGAAATTTTGCAAAAGATACAAACATATTAGGACAAGTAAGAGAACATTCTGCTTTATTTATCTATCTGTGGGGGAAGACGTTCGCAGAGCTGCCGCTGACCGCCTGGAGTTTCCAACATTTTTAAACACGCCTTATCCTTATACATAAACTGCCGATTTGACTTTAAAATAACTATGTTCTCACTTGAAAAAACTCGATTTTGTGGCATAATTTATGAGCATTTTTCTAAGTTTGCGGATTCTCTATCCGCCATTAACAGTCCTAGTCGGTTTTCTGTGCAGCGCATGAGAGTTAAACGTTTAAACTGTAAACGTTTGGGAGAAGCAAATTTATTTTGAAATGTGATCAAAACGGACTGGAACTACCTGTGGGTTTCAACGAAAATAATGCACACCCTCCAGCCAATCAGAATCAAGAATTTCAACAGACCATGGAATAAAATATATTAAACAAGCATATATTTCTACAAGCATAAAAGCATAGATAAATTCAATATAGAAAAATATGCTAATTAATTAAAAAGCTTTTTATTGTTTTCCGTAGAGTCGAAATGTATTTAGGTATACAGTGACTAAATAATCAAATGCAAAATAATATTGCATAGTCTTGTTTCATAAACAATTGCATAAAATTAATTGTTATTCATTTTTTTTTAAAGTTACAAACGGTACATTTTCTTATGCCTGAATGCTTTTAAACCCCTCGCACAATCACAGGCCTCAAAAACACCTGCAAAATGATCAATTATAATCCAGACTCAACATTGTATATGGTCGCAATGTGACTATTGCGAATGATCACATTGCGATATCGATGCTGAACTGATATATTGCGCAGCACTAAAATGTACGATTTTTAAAAGGAGGCTTAACACGAAAACACATCAGTAAACCCAACTGTCGTTGTGGGTAAGCAAATTGTATGGATGACATTGTCATTGTCACTAAATCAAAAAGTAACAAATTGCCGTGAGATAGCAGGATATATCTATAATATATCTATAATGCATGTACACTTCAACGCCAACTGACTCGAACTACCTGTACATTCAATGGTTTGAATGCAGACCTTCCAGCCAATCAGAATCAAGAACTCACATTTTTTTATATATATGTGTGTGTGTGTTCTCTCCGCTTGCAAACTAGTCAGAGAACAATCCTCCCTCCTCCAGCCTTGTTTTGTCTTGGGATGAGCCATTCTTTGCCTCCCAATCAAATGAGCTGTAAACACTATTATTATGAAGCCCTAGGGTTTTCCCCTAAAAAAATAAAATGTTTAAAATGCCAAAAATACCACCAGGTTTGGAGATCGGAGAAAGACATATGAAAGCCCAAGTAAGCAGCATGCATAAACTGTATACAGTAAAGAAAGAAAAAACTCCACAACTGTTGCCAAAATATGCAGAGCTTACAGGAATGCTGTATGGGGCCCTCTCTGAGCGAACAAAGAAAGCACAGTCAGACTACTTTTCCCCAGCGCTACCACATCCGCACATCATTAGTTGGAAAATTCCTGATATATGCTGTAATTTTTTTTTCGGATGCTCTGGTACAGGCAAGGCTTTAATATCCAGATGCCATTAGATCCTCCAACATACCCCCCAAAAAACTGCCCTCTTTTCCCCGGTTGGTCTGCAGCCATCGGCCTGTCAACAAATAACACTGACAGGGTCCGGGAGCAAGGGTTCAGTGCTCTCTGTGGATCACTAGCAAGTGAGGTCGCACAGGAAATACCAAATAAGATGCTCCCCGTGTATTGTACTGCAGCACTTTTTGTGTGACTGTTGGTGTTTGGAAGCCCCCTGCTTTTTCCGCTGGATTTTTTTTTCTTCCTTTCTCCTTTTTGGAATACCGGGGGAGATATCTAAACATTCCCAGAGTGCGCCGCACGTGCTATCCTGCGTGCCATGTTTTCCTTTTTCCAGACATGCCGCTGCCTCAGAGTCTGTCCAAAGCAGAAGCAGATTGTCTGGCAACAAACAAGCCGCTGCGCTTAGCTAAAACCAAGACTGGGGCTGCATCCTGATTTGCCGTCTAATGCTACATGATAAAAGTATGTACTTTTTTTTTGTCAAGAAAAAGTGCATACTTTTGAGTGTGTAACAAGAGTATGCAAGCTTTGTGACATGCTACTTCCTCCTTAAAGGGGACCTTTTATTCACTTTTATTAGGTGTTTAAACACAGAAACACTGCAGAAACACTGTGATTGACATTCTCCCTTTGTCATCGGAGGAGGAAATGACACTGTCATTAGTGACGATCTCTGCCTCATTAGCATAAATAGCCCTGAGAGCCGCTATGCTGAAACACAGGTGTTTATAACTCCACCCTTTTTGAAAAGAGGGCGTGGAGCACAATCTCGTTTGAATTTAAAGCGACAGTCACAAAAATGACATACACTGGACCAAAGCCTCAAAGGTGCTGTTTCAAAGAGTCAAAGAGTGTGGTATTTTGAGCTGAAACATCCCATACACACTCTAGGAACATCAGAGACTTAATTTACATCTTATAAAAAGTGGCATAATAGGTCGCCCTCAATAGATGTTGCTAAGCTAAGTGCAGTGTCAGTCATCTTGTCACATAAATCCGCATTACTTTCATATTTAATTTCCTAACATATTGAAGAAGCAGCAGCAAGATAAATCTCCTTAGATGTGTGAATAATTATGCATTTAGAAGGTGGCCAAACACGTATTTATAAAAGTTTACATGGTTGGTGCAGGTGAAATACAACACAAATAAATATGCATGGTTTAAGTATTTTCAAGTTAAAACTGATTTAACAGTCGTTCAAAACATCTTTACCGAAGTCTCTCTACTTAGCTGTCAGCATCATATGTCCGCCATGTTTGTAGTTTAACACTTTTTACCAGCATTTGTAGTTCTAATAGAATTCACGTCTAATGCGCCATGTATTGTGCGATTTTAGCCATTAGAATATGGATGGACCTGCAGATCCTCTGACAGAAATCGTAGACAATCCAGGTATCTTTGAAATATCTAAATTATAACACGCTATAATTTGGGACATACCAATTCTATTTTTTCGAATACCATTTAAAACAGTATGTGAATTGGAACACAGCTCTTTTTTTTGTCATTCATTTATTAATTTCCTTTGGCTTAGTCCATTATTTATCAGGGGTTGCCACAGTGGAATGAACTGCCAATTTTGTTTACCCAATTCACCTATACCGTATGTCTTTGGACTGTGGGGAAAACCGAAGTACCCGGGGAGAACAGTCAAACTCCACACAGAAATGCCAACTGGCCCAGCTGGGACTCAAACAAGCAACCTTATTGCTGTGAGGCGACAGTGTGCTTACCACTGAGCTACCGTGACGCCCCATTTTTTTTTTTATTGTTCTTCTGTCTGCATTCAGCTGAACCCAAACAATTTTACCTAATTGACATTTATGATTTGGACAAAGTGTCTTGCTGAGAAACAATTATTTGGAAAACTGTGTACCAAGCCCCTTGTGCTTTACAAAAATGGCAAACGCCCATAGCTTGTTTCAGCCTGCTGAAGTGTCATGGTCACATGAAAGGTTTATTATGAACAAAACTCTATCGGACAAGTGTGAGAACTAAAGTGTATCTCTTGCAAAAGTGTGACCTCTTTTGTGAAGTGTAGGAGTGGGACAGTGGGTCCTGCCAAGCAATGATGAGAATGTGATTTCATTCCAGACCTACTTTCTTCTGTGCAACACAACTTTTTGAAAAATGTGCCATTACAGTGAAATCAAAGGAGCTGTTTGAGATTTCACAGAAATTAACTGGTGGTAACAGATTCAGTGAGTTTGTTGTTCACTAGAGTATTAGTCAAACTAATCTTTTTTTAAACATCTATTTGATTCATTGGACATTTTTTGTTGAATTGGATCATAATTTGTTGAATTTGATCCTAACTGTATGCTGGCAATCTTTAAAGTCTGTGTAAAATCCGCCAACCTGATTTTACCAAGCAGGACATGTTCCTGGATTACCATCCATGTTGATTCTGGAACAACTTTCCAATCAGCCAATTAGATTTAAGGGAAAGGTTTATTATTTATGTTAAGGCTTACGGTTAGGTTTATGCACTTCTACATAAGTGTTATCCAACTATTATTCTGCTCTGGTTTTGGGAATAATTTAACGTTATGGTTGGATTTAGGGGTAGGGAATAGTTAGGGATTACATTTTCGAACAAAAATTATGCTCCAGGACTAACATAGAAATTCCAGGATCACATTGTACTTGGCAAAATCATGACCATCAGGAAGAACGCAGCATCTTATTTCTCGCAGGATGTGTTCTGTGTTCTCGCGGTCTCCTAAGTTCGTTCTTCAGAGGTAACCTGACAAGACTGTCTCCACGAGAATGCAAGTTCGTTCTCTGCATTCCTGGAATTGAGAAACAGCCATGGTCTGACCATTTGCTTCCACAACTGGAGAGGCAGTGCTTCTCAGATTATGTCAGCTTGACGGCTTCAACAATAATATTCTTAACCACTCTTATTATTAGTTTTACACAAGGGAATGATGTGCAAAAAAGTCCTGTCTCCTATTTATTATCCTATATCAGTTAGTTAGTTAACTTTATTTGTCCCCATAGGGAAATGTCATTTGCAGCATACACTCACAGATATATATATATATATATATATATATATATATATTGTAGGTGGGCATAGACAAATTTTTTTAATCTAGATTAATCTCACTGTAATCTTGGAATTAATCTAGATTGATCTAGATTAAAATGGCTCATTTGAATTCTGCCGAAAGCATTTAGAATATGTGTGCTACCCAAATAATGACTAAAAGTAAGTCTTTGACAACGGGTTTCTCAAGCCAGGTGGCGCATTAGACCAGGGGCTCATCTCCTTTTTCCAAAATGCATCACAAACTGCTTGAGAAACTGTTCTACTATGATAATTTGTGATGAAAATAAATTATGTTCAATAAGATGTACTTGTGTTTACTAACTGTTTATTCAGTTAAACATGAATTTTGAACTAACGGCCCACCATATATATATATATATATATATATATATATATATATATATATATATATATATATATATAAATCATTTAAAAACATGGAACCGCTAATCTAAATAAATATCCACTCTACTAGCCACCAACTGCTACTGAGGGATTTACTGCTTGGGGTATAAATGATCATTTTTTCTTATTTCTTAGACACCTGGGAATGCAATATTGACAACCTGATGGTAACAAATGTAAGGTGTTTAGTTCTCTTTCTTTGTATTTACTATCAATGCTCTTTAGTTTTAGATAGTTAGTTAGAAGTACATCGACATTTAAATAGACAAGTCATGATTTGTCATGAGTTTTCAAGAATATATTTTTTAATCAGCTATTATGTTTGCAAGATTCAAACCTAAAGATTGCTTAAAACTTCAAATTGCAAAGTTCTGCATTTGTCAATGTTCGCTTTTTTACAGTTTGCTTAAATAATCTGGACTTATGCATCAATAGTTTGGGATTCTAACCACTATAATTAACATACCTGTCAACATTGTGATGTGAAAATAACGTTCACCTGGAGCAGTTTCATTGTAAATAAACTGTTACTATCATGATTATCAAAAGATGATAGCTGCAAATAAAAAAAAGTTTAGCCTATTAAAATTAATAGCTATTATAAAGAAACTGAATCAAGTTATCAAATCTTATTAACATTGTCTTCACTGTATAATTCAAACACTTTTGATTACAGAGCTGCGAATAAATCTCTCATTTAGATTTTTTATTTGATTACATTAAATAACATAGGTGTCACTTAAAAAAATGCACAGATCCATAATGAAAGCATTCGATCGCTTTCCTAACAGTTTATGCTCATTTAAATTAATTTAAATTAGTTTAAAAGAAAACCCACCAAGATCGACATGTTAAGATATTATTATGTGTATATGTCTGTTAAAACATGCACCCAAAACCCAGAGTGTCCACTTTTGCTCCGCTTCAAATCGCATGTACAGAATCCGTTCAGAAAACAGCGTCTATTGATCAATATTGAGCGCGTCTGAAAGATTGACAATACGGAAAGTATTGAAAATGTCTAAGTGAAAATATCTTTACGGGATGATAGCAGGATAGAATTGTAAGATACAGGGCAATCCCAGGAAAAAAGGGAGGACTGACAAGTATGACAATTCAGCTTGAGCCACAAGTTTGAAGTCTGACACTTTAAAAGAAAGTTAGAGTAATTTACTCATTAGAGTAATTTGTTCATTAATTGGACCAAACTCCACTAGGTTTACATATAAATAAATACATTTTTAAAAAATACATCATTTAAAAACATTTGATTATAGTATAACTAGCTTTATGCTGTCACATCCCATAAACGTTCCCAGGCACAAAGCTACAACGGCTTGTACTTTACCTTCTGAACATGTTTAACCTATTAAATAGTTTCTGTTAGCAATCTTCATCAGTGCATCACACTCATCTCTCCCTGAACCCTATGCACATTTAAAGGGTAAAGATCTGATTGGACACAGTCAGTTTGCACTACACAGTGAAACTGATCTCAAATGGAAATCCCATTAAGCAGATTTATTTAAAGTAAAAAGAGTTGAATAATTTCTGCTGTGAACAATAATTTCCCCCTGCCCACACGTGTTTTGAAACGACTATACAGGCTCATTTAGGGATGCAGAGCTTCGTTTTCAGTCAGACTTTAAAATGCAACATGTTGTGTGTGTGTGCCTCTTCATGCTCACATCACAATTATTATCATCTGCAACAGCCTGCACCCAGGAGAGATTAGAAGAGACTGCAAATCTGATCAGACAAGCTTAATGAGAGGACAGATGGGGTGGACCGTTAATTGCATTATCAGTTTGCTGGACTGCAGCCCTTTCTTTGTCAAGCTGTTTGGACAGCCAAAAAAAAGACGAGCTCATCTCACTTCTCTGCCAAAATAAGCTGCAATTCACAATTGCTATAATTGCCATGAAAAGATTAAGTAGTGCAATTTTTTATTTGCACAAGTTGAACCAATTTAAAATCTATAAAAAAAAAACTGGCAAATGTAGATAGACTTTTGAACAATAGATAAATTGAATGAACAAACTCCATTTAGAGACTGAAATCATTGAAAGTGACAACTCTTTAGTGAGTCAGATGATGATTCAGTGGGTTTACCCATAAACTGATTGCTCAGACACATCCAAACTATAATTTGTCCTTCTGAGCTTTTTTAAACACATTTCAAGTCATTTAAAGAACTGAATGAAGTGTCAATTATGAATTGAATCACATTACTGGCATAATTTAAGGGAGAACAATTAATTAAATGAACTTGCTCAATTGTATTTTATATACTGATTCAGTCATACTGATTCAAACTTGTTTGCTATGAATATGCAAGACTTTCAAAACAATTAATTAAAATAATCAGTAGTTAAGAGTCAGGGTCACGAAACACCAAACACATTTTTTGAGCTGTTGACAGTCATATATGTGGTTCCACACTGCTAAAAAGACTTTTAGGACACATATAGTTCGATAAAAAGTGTGTTATTTTGAGCAAATTCGTTGTTCCGGTTTGAAACAAGTTTTTGAAGCTGCGTCACAGTGATTAGATACTTGTGTGTATTCCAGCGTGTAGACTGGATGTCTGTACCTGCAAGTGCATCGTGACGTCTCTGAGTGTGCAGCATTGATTCATGAGAAAGACTTGGTTCAAACCAATCAGCATGCTCTTTTGTGTATGCGGTGCAACTTCATTAATATGCATGATAGCTTTGAAGACTTTTTTTACCTGTTACAGTGTTCAGATGACAGAGAGACGCCACGATGTGTTGCCAAAACAAGTGGAAGAACAAGAATTTGGAGACATGGGTCATCAGTGTTGCATTTATTAATGTGTTGCTGTGTTTATTAATGTGCTGCAACAAAGGTTTTGTTTTGATTTCCACGCTATGAGAGCGTAGCTGGACTCACATGTGGATTACAGTGCACGCAACACATGACAGAAATGCGTTTGTAAGGAACATTTTTTACCCAAGTTTTTTATTTATTTATTTTTTATTTTTTATTTATTTTTTTCGCTGGAAAAGTGAAATCTGGATTTGCCGCTCGTTTCCTTTTAAAAAAGACACGGCTCCAGTTTGTGTTGATTGTCCTGTCTCTACTGATTTGGTAAGTGTGTGTGAAAGCAGCGCCCTTTGTTTGTTCATTTAAATGGCAAAGTTAGTTTGTATCGTCAGCAGTGCTCTTTCAGTTTTTAAAGATATACCATAGTCTAAATGATTTAGTTACTAAGTTTACAGTATGTTAATATCACTGCAATATTATGGCCCGTTTCCACTGAGTGGTACGGTACGGATTGGTTCGGTACGCTTTTATGGCCGTTTCCACTGTCAAAAGCATACCGAACCGAACCGGACCACTTTTTCGGCACCCTTTCGAAAGGGTACCAAAGACGAGAAAGGGTACTAAAAGGGGGAGCTACACGCGCAGCTGAACGCTGATTGGTTTACAGAGATATGTCACAATCTCGTGGAGCTAGCCAGAATCAAAACAATGGAGCCGCCATGTTTTTTTAATGCACAGCCGAGACAACTTTATGCATATAATAACGATACATGGATGACCCGGGCTCAAAACAAACCTTGTCGTCTTGATGAACAGCCACAAAGCCAAGAATCTGCCGTGTCCTGTTGTTGTTTTACGAGGCCGTCTAAAAGTCTAAAAGTGCGAGAGGTTTTCGCTTTCTCCAGGGAGCCCGCGATCGCGTCTAGATTTGATATAACAAACTTCTTGAGCTGATAATAATAACGTGTGTGTGTGATTTAATGAAGCGTCTTCGACATCTGATCCATTCAGAAAGAAAAGGACAAACGCAAGAGTGAAGTGCGGAAAAAAGGAGAAGTCCGAGAGGATTACAAGGATTCCCAACAGGAGCAAATAGTTTCAGCAACCTGAACAATCTGCTATGTTTATCATCACCTTTTGGACTATTATGAACTCGGAATGACGGAAATTCTCTCTAACAGAGGCTACATGTGCTGCTGAAGATTAAAGATACAGATGAGAGGTTTGCTCTGACTGCGGGCTACTGTATATGTTGCGTGTTGTTTTTGAACTCAAATAAGGACTTAATATATGCTGTGTGTAGTTTATCTGTAAATGGTAACATATCGGAGACTGTAACTGTACGTTCACACCGAAAGCAACGAGAGCGTCAAAGTAGCCGGATGTCATTCATTTTCAATGGGAGCCGGCGGCGATAAACGGCGAGGAGCAGCGCGGCGCATCTTCGCCGGTGTGGGCGTCGAGGAGAGTTGAAATCAAGTCAACTTCATGGTAATGAGCTGTGACGCGGTTCGGCGGCAACCAATCAGAATGTAGAAGTCCACCGCTTGAGAGGAGTCCAGAGAACAGTCCTGTGAACTTTGGTTCCGACCGCAATTGTTCCCAAGAGTTTTAATATTACGGTCGCCGGATTTCCAATTATTTGCAATGTTTTTCTTACAGGAACAAACATTAAAAAGTTACTGGCGAGTTACTGGTGTGCATCAATGTTATATATTTTTTTTTTCTTTAAAAAAGTGGGAATCTCATGCGACAATACAAAACGGTATGCTTCAGAATATTTCAGGCATATGGACACATTGGATAATTAAATAGAGCAAAGCTACACCACATGCAACTAGATCTTCCGTAGTTAAATGAATTTTATAATAAGTGTGCAGCATCTTCACGCTAGAAACCATGTTTTATGCGGGAATGTAACTGATTTGCTGATATCCTGCAACGGCTCTTTTAAATCGAGAGCAATGTAGCGAATTTTGGCGCTCTCGCTGCCGGAGCTAAAGGCAGACAGCGTCTTCGCCAGGGCGGCCAGAGCAACATTTGACGCTCTTGCTGCTTTCAGTGTGAACATACAGTAAGGGTCTGTATGTGTTCATATACAGTATGTTGCATTTATTTATTTATTTTATATAATTGCAGACGTTACAGTAGGCTGTAACACTGTCATTGATCTGCAGTTATAATCAAATCATGTTCATAGCAATGTTAGTAATAAACATTTATAAACAAGTATTAATATCTTTAAAGCATCTGTTTTGTTAGAAGAGCTTCTCATATAATGTGAACGACCTGTACAGCTTTACTGTAGACATTTATTCGAGCGAGAATGATGTCGACTGAAACTCTCTGTAGTACACCACGCCCACCAAAAGGGTATCCTTTGTAGTGGAAACGCAAGCTTGATAAAGGTGACCCGTACCGAACCGAACCGTACCGTACCGTACTGTACCACTCAGTGGAAACGAGCCATTATAGTACAATATTGTAGACTGAGAGATCTGCTGTAAATGCTGCTCTCTGAATGTAAACACTGCAATCAATCTATTACCGTCGTGTAGGATTTTCGCAGCATTTTGTAACAGAATAGTCTATACACACATGCGGCTTTCTGACGCTACCTACCGAGTGCATCCAAGTTACAGAGAAATGCAGAGGATTTTTTCTCCCATTCACCGTGCGGTATCAAACATTCCATTAAAACTACACTCTCCAGCAGTTCCTCGCATACAATATCTCGTTTGTAACAGGGGACATGCAGGAAATGTTCCTGAATAAAAAGTAAAAGTGCCAAACTGCAGTTAAAGTCAACAAATTAATAATTTGGCAAATAATTTGATTACTGATGTCCATGTAAACACAGTCACTGTCTTTCTCTACTGCGTCTGTGTGTTTGTTTTGCCTCTGTGAAAATCAGCGCATGCCCAAAGGGAAACTCCCATTTTTGCAAATCCTTCCCTCTTTCCCTCCCCCGACACTCCCACCTAAACAGGGCTGGATTCACCCACTTTCCTGACTTTTTTAAAACTAGAGGTGTAAAAACACCCTGCTGAGACAGGGTGTTTTCGTGGCCCTTTAAAATAATCAGTGCTTAAGAGCAGTGATGGGAAAGTTACTTTGGAACGTATTGCATTACAAAATTGAGTTACGCTTCGACAAAGTAACTAGTTACATTACTTAGTTACTTTTTATGCTAAGTAATGCATTGCGTTACTTTTGCATTCTCTTTCAGAACTTGTAGTTTTTTTCTTCTTTTTTTAATAGAGGAGCTCTGCAATGAACAATGCACTGTATAACCTACACCTTTATTTACCTTTAAAAAACACGTTAAAAAACAATAATGTAGGATAATGTTATCTTCCGAGGCCTCTACATGGCGTATATACACATTAATGAAAGTTTAAAGCAATGTGTTTGCTCCTTTTGTACTTTTTGTGTTATTAGTGTAGTGAAGTACTTGAAATGGTTTGTACAATTCCTTTTCATCCATGTGTTCAAAATAATAAATACATTCTCTGATCACAATTTTAATACAGCAATTTACTTTTTAAAAGCTAATTAATTAAACAAAAAAGTAACTTTAATATTTTTAGTAATGCGTTACTTTATTTGTTACTTAGAAAAGCTCACCTTACTTGTAATGCTTACCCCAACACTGCTTAACCCTTTAAAGTGCACTTCTTGAAAACATTTTTTCGGCCCACATCTTGGATTGATTAATATGCTGGCACAACTCTAATAAACAGTAATAAGCAATTAAAATAATAACGATAACCTATCGATAAAAGGTCAACCATGTGGTTATGATGCTTGTTAAACAGTTAAGAGTCATTTGTTCATGAATCAGATTGCTTGCTAAAAGATGAGAAGTCAGAAGGATTCAAAGTTGTAAGTCATCAAAATGATTCTTTAAATGAGCAGCTCAAAAGAGTCATTTATCTCCGAATCTAAAACAGTATGTGTGATCTGGTCAGACTTGAGAAGTTATGTACTTTTTAATTTACTACCCAACTTATAATGATCATTAGTTAGTGAATCTGACTAATCTGTTAACACAGTTTAAAGTCTCCCAAGTCTTATAATATTAAATACTCACTGGTATCACTTTACATTTCTGAATCGCTTTAAACAAATAAAAACATGCAAGCTAATTGTTCATGATTCCTACAATAAATTAACCCCCTCAAAATCATTAGATTCAAACGGGCAGAGTCTACTTCATATCAGAACATCTGTTCCACTTTTGTTTACTAAAACTCAGCATTGAATTGTGGGACGTTTTGGGTTAGTGGATGGGTCCAGCTAGCTATGCTCGCTAGGTGCTACAAACATAAGGGATTCATTCTGCCATCAGAGGGGAAGGAAGTGACAGGGCCCACAGGACTCCCACAGCACAGACTGTTATGAAGTTTGTGGTATGCCGAAAAACGGTTGCCGGAAAAGAGGGATTCTTTTTTATCTCAGGACAATTTGAGCCGCGACAGCCACTTAAAGCAGATCTTCACAAACCCACCGAAAGCGGCCTGGACTTCTGGATCCCCTCTGCAGATGGCATCTATTTCAGAGAGGCCTGTAAATATGTTTTATAAGCTGATAAAAGCAGCAGACAAGCCTATTCGCCTTTGTCTGATGTTTGGAGGTCTTGCAGAAGAAGCATAGCAATAGATTAACGAATGCTTGCTTAACACTTAAAAGATGTAAAAATTGTACAACAATCAGGAGGATAAATGATCTGAGCCATTCGCCTGCTGTTCCCTAAATCCAATTTCATGAGCAATGCGGTGCACATGATGTTTGCTTGAGCAGGATCCTAATCGCTTTCATGGGACAATCCCAGCTGCCTTTATTTCTACAATAACCTCCTTTGGTATAAAGTATGAGGCTGAAATCGATTTCGACCTCACACAGTGTTGCTACATTACAGTTTGCATGCTTTGTAGTGTCAAGTGCAGCTTCTGACGTAGGGCTGGGCGATTTGGCTTACAATCAAATTTTCGATTAATTAAACATTTTAACTCGATTATGATTAATGAACAATTATTTTATGTATTTATTTTTTTTGCCCTTATAGTTCACTGAAAGATTTTGTACAGTAAATATGCTCACATATTACAAGTGGGAGATTTTTTATTGAAGGATGCATTACTTGATTTTAATATTATTAAAGGAAGCAGCACACACTATCTACTATCTATGATTATTTACTGAACATCACCGCTGAACAGCTGAAATTAAAACACACATTATCTAAAAATAAACAACTCTCACTTTTGGAAACAAAATTAATTATTCTCAATATTTTTCATATTAAAAGTAGAAAATAAGCAATATCTCTTCTAAATACAATAACTCTTGTATATCCTGTAAATAATATTTTAAAAAGTGCATTTCTTGCATCTTCTGTAAACAAATATTTAAATGTAAATAATTTTATTGTAATATAAAATATGCTGTCTCAAGGCATCTCAATGTAGTCCAAATTAATGCCGAGTTTTAGATTGCATGTTTTTAACCCCGATTCTGACTCGCCGACAGGTTTTGAGAAATCGCCTGAAAATCGGTGCTTGTGCACGCGAGCGACAATCACACAGTGTGAACTCTCAAAGACGTGATCTAAAAGAATCGTCAATGAGTCGCTGATGCCTGTGAGATATTTGGCGTGCTAAATATCAATATCAAATCATGCCGTGGGAAATGAGTTTTGACTGAAAATAACATCGGCGATCAGCTACAGCCAATGAGAGAGCAGCATCCACTAGTGTGGGTACCTGCAGGCCAGCGAGAGGCAGGGGGAGAAGTTAAAAGCGCTCATTTTCAGTTTATTTGGAGCCAAGAAATGGAGAAAAAAAAACTAGCAGAAATTTGGCAGGAGCACCCGTGTCTGTTTGACGTGTGATCTGATCAAAACCACAACCGGGTCAAAAAAAAAAAAAACTTGAGCCGAAATTGAGCAGCAATTCCCTTCAAACCCAGGTGAGCAAATATGTACATTTTCTACCCCATTAAAGGCTTCTTTCTCATTATGTAGTTAATATCAAAAGATATACTACGTGTTTTTGGTTGTAACACGTAGTTTGTACAAAGTCGTCAGCGCTTCTTCCTATTTTAAAGACATACAGTGTGAAACCCCCTGTCGCCTATCTATCTTGCTGTGTAAACAAAGCAGCGACAAAACGCTAGCCCAGATAGTCATGCAGTGTGAAAACATCTGTGACACGACTACTTTAAAAATCATGCAGTCATAACAAATTAGTTAAATTTGTGCAGTCAGCTTGTACAGTTCAAACAGTCTGATTTAAGAAGTTTGAATGATGCCTTTAGATCAGCTCTCAGGTGCGATTATTGTGAAAAAGAAGTAGAAGCTAAAATGCGATGGTTGTTTCAGCAAACCATTGAGGAGCATGTTATAGTACGTTTGCTTTTTGTTTAGATAAAGAATGATTCTTTAAAGTGACTGGCTTGTAAGAGTCTGTTTCCTCTGAATCAGACCAATATGTTCATTCACTCAGACTCCGGAAGTTATGAGTTTTGTGAGACTTTTTGAAAGAATTAAGTTCCATAAACAACTAGCTCACAAATAATTTGATTGTAAATCAAACCAACAAGTCTGATTCAAATATTCTTGTAATGATTCTTTTGAACAGATTCTTGTTGCAATAAAACAGTTCAAATACTTGTAAAAGCTAAAACACGAAGGTTGCTTCAGCAAACCATTTAGAAGTTATATACAAAGAATGTGGAGAATTTTTCTTAAAAGATATTGGCTTGACATGCATCTCTGAATCAGACCTATGTGTGAGATTAAATCAAACTCTATAAGTAAATCCCTCTTAACAATTATATTAAAGAACTAGATGACATTATTTTCAAAAGGCGACAGCATTAACTTTGTGACATATGATTAACATCTGCTGCACCACAAACAACAACCAACTGGAATATAATGATGTTCAAGTTCATCTGTTTTAAATAAAACTAATTGAGTTTTAAGTCCCATGCACTGGACATTTCGCTTCAAAATAGCAAAAAGAGTCAACCTCAGGGGGGCAAAAAAAAAAAACCTAATACTTCAAAAATGGCAATAAGCAAGAAACAAGCGTTACTTTGTTTTGTGTTCATTCTTTAGGCCATCAATCAAAGGTGGACATAAGCGGCCGGGAGAACCAGAGTCATTCCAATGATCAACAATACTCTGCGCCCATGAGATTTGTAGGGTCAGGCTAATCTCCACCTCTAGGTTCACCCAATGGGTGGTCCATACAACCCTCGATTGCTCCGTTTTTCTCATCTACGAGGCGAGAGCTGAGGCGGAAGAGTCTGAAACTGAGTTTAGTAGTGTCCATAAACTATCACAATTAAAGGTAAGACTGAACAATATTGGGGGAAAAATTACATTGCAATATTTTGTGTGTCTGTGATATTTATTGAGATATTACTATAATTTTACAAGATGACTTTTAATATTATATATGAAAAAAAAATTATATATATATAATCGTAATTTTAGATAGATTAAGATTTTGTAAAGGGTATGTAGATAAAATATAATAAACAAATCACAAGAATAGATGAATACACTCTCTGACAAAAGTCTTGTCATCTATACAATTTTTAGGTTTTAAATAATAATTTAATTTTAAGTAATAACTTGACTTCTAGTTGATCATTTGGAATCCGAAGTGGCTTATATGAAAGGCAAAAGCCTCTAGATAGCACTTGTTTTACCACAATAAAATATGATCATGCCTTGATTTTGAATTATTTCATTAGGACAGTAAGGTCTGACTTTGCTTAGACAAACATTTTGTCACTTAACAGAAATATTGTACAGTATAGAATATAAAGTCATGCTGCAGTGTAAACAGAATTAATATTGTGTATGACTCCCATGAGCTTAAAGGACTGCATCTATACATTTCTGCAATGAATCAATTAACTGATTGATAAAGTCATCTGGAATGCAAAGAAAGTGTTCTTGCAGGAGTCCCAGAGTTTATCAAGATTCTTTGGATTCATCTTTAATGCCTCCTCCATCTTACCCCAGACATGCTCAACAATGTTCATGTCTAGTGACTGGGCTGGCCAATCCTGAAGCACCTTGACCTTCTTTGCTTTCAGGAACTTTGATGTGGAGGCAGAAGTATAAGGAGCGCTATCCTGCCAAAGAATTCACCCTCTCTTGTGGTTTGTAATGTAATGGACATCACAAATGTCCTGATACCTCAGGCTGTTGATGTTGCCAACCACTCTGCAGATCTCTCGCATATTAAATGGAACCTCAAACCATGCTTTTTCCTTCACCAAACTTGACTAATTTCTGTGAGATTCCTGGGTCCATGCGGGTTCCAATAGGTCTTTTGCAGTATTTGTGATGATTGGGATGCAGTTCAACAGATGATTCATAGGACAAATCTACCATCAGCCACTTTTCCAAATGATCAACTCGAAGTCAAGTTATTATTTGTTACTCTTACAACTGGGATCGATGACAAGACTTTTGTCAGGTAGTGTACAATTGTATAAAGATATAAATTAAATAAACAGTGCTTTATGATCTTCTGTGGAAGAGAATCAATAGTCATATTTAAAATAACACTTTATAGCAGTGGTCACCAATCTCATACCTGGAGGTCCGGTGCCCTGCAGGGTTTAACTCCAACTTGCCTCAACACACCTGCCTGTGTGTTTAAAGTATACCTAGTAAGACCTTGACTAGCTTGTTCAGGTGTGTTTGATTAGGGTTGGAGCTAAATTCTGCAGGACACCGGACCTCCAGGAACAAGTATGGTGACCCCTGCTATATAGTATTAATTTATATATAAATAAATAAATAATCATGTTATAAAAAATATTTTCTAAAGCTTTAAACATTTTAACGTCTTAGTTTATATCCTCTTGAAATTGTACACAGTCATAAGCCTTAAAAAACACATCCAAATGAAAACCTTTCACTCTATTAGGGTTACACTTTGTGATGACAACCCCTTCTAATCTGTGGTTCCTGGTTAATTATAATCTCAACTTGACACTGCAGATCCTGCGATGTGACAGATTCGCACAAATTGCACACATTGCGATATTGATACACTGTGCAGCCCTAATTAAAATAGGTATAATCAGTAAAGCAAAAGACTTTGTTATTTATAACACTGAAGAAGTGGAAAACACCCCTCAAAGGGGATATTCCTTTATGGTTTATGCGAAGCAGATATCCTTTATACAAACTGCCTGTTTGAAGCACTTTGCATTGAGAACAGTAGTCTGTTTTGAATCATCGTAATTCCCATTTCTGGTGGGCAGTTATGACTCAGCCAACCATCTTTGGTCCATTCAGCACTTCTCAAGTCATCTAATGTACACCATTGCAAACTAGTAGCTAACAATGAGTGTTGTCATAGAATGCAGAGCCAAAAGCCATAACAGCATGTCTTTTGCATACACAATAACGACATTCCTGTAACTGCCAAGAGAGAGAGGAAATGGAGTTTTTTTTTAGCTGCTTAAAGGGCGGGTGAAAAAGGGGGATTCCAGGCAGAGGAACATGAATCTGGAGAGCCAAAGAGTCACTGTAAGCAACCCCCTGCCTTATCTATCGACATTTTTTTTCTCGTTTCTCAGTATGCGAGGGGTGTGGTAAAGCAGAGGGGATATTTTTCTAATGGTAGATTCCCAGGTGAACCTTCTGATACTCGCCCACTCAACGACTTAACAGCCAGCAGCTTCTTATTAAAGAACTGAAACATTTTTTTTTTTTTGCACAGCAACCAAATACGAAACCACACAACTGAAAGAAGGAGCTCAAAGTCATTCAGAATCTGCGAGCTGAATGAGATGTGAAACAGTGGGTTAATGCAGCATGCTCTTTGCAATCCCCTGTGCATGTGATACGGGCCATGGCGAGGACTATAATTAGATAGCAGAAATTCAATATTCACTGCAAACATCTTGACAAAATTTTTTAAATGAGATAAATCAGCCGTGTAAAATATATGGGAGATATTTTTACGTATTTGCCCAAGGAAAAAAACACTCGGCGTCCGCTATCTTTTGACATCAGAGGGATCCTCAAGGGAGTGTGGCTTTAAAAGCTGGAAGGAGAAAATTGACATGTTCATTCCAGCTCAACTTAGTGCACTTTGTGAGGACAAAGACATGGGAGATAATTCTTTTACATATTATAAGCTCATTTTCAGGCATATGTCTGATTGGTGGACTTTTAATGCGAACGCATCTTATGGACATCATATTTCTCTTGCTCAAGGTATCGGTTTGTCTATATGATTGCATATCACAATCTTATATATACCAATAGGGCACCAAATACATCAAAAATGTCTGCTGTGTCATATGCATACCTGCAAAGAAATTACAGTACAGAGGGATGGATGGAGAAGAAGACACATTGGGTCTCATCAATTAATATATTAGTAGTACATAAAATGTATTACTTTTAGCTTACTTCTAGCATTACAATCATACTTTTGTAAAAAAAAAATTTTTACTGATGTTTGATATTACTACTACTACTAATAATAAAAATAATTATTTTAGTGCTGGGCAAAGATTAACCACAGTTAATAAAATACAAAATAAAAGTTTGTATTGACATTTGATAAAGGTGTGTATCACATATATTTAATATGTATATGTAATTCACACACATAAATACATAAAACTTTTTTTTTGCTTAGATATTTATATATAATTTCTGTTGTATACATATGCACTACCTGACAAAAGCCTTGTTGCCTATCCAAGTTTTAGGAACAACAAATAATAACTTGACTTCTAGTTGATCATTTGGTATCAGAAATGGCTAATATGAAAGGCAAAAGCTTCTAGATTACGCTTATTTTACCAAAATAAAACATGATCATGCCTTGATTTTTAATGATTTCATTAGGACAATAAGGTCTGACCTTGCTTAGACAAAAGTCTTGTCACTTAACAGAAATAATGTACAGTATAGAATATAAAGTCATGCTGCAGTGGAATAAAGAATTAATATTGTGTATGATCCCATGAGCTTGGACTGCATCTATACATCTCTGCAATGACTCAAATAACTGATTAATAAAGTCATCTGAAATGGCAAAGAAAGTGTTCTTGCAGGACTCCCAGAGTTCATCAAGATTCTTTGAATTCACTTTGACCTTCTTTGTTTTCAGGAACTTTGACGGGAGGCTGCAGCATGAGGACTGCTATCCTGCTGAAGAATTTGCCCTCTCCTGTGGTTTGTAAAGTAATGGGCAGCACAAATGTCTCTCTGCAGATCTCTCATATGCCCCCATACTGAATGTAACCTCAAACCATGAATTTTCCTTCACCAAACTTGATTGATTTTTCTAAGAATCTTGAGTCCATGCGGGTTCCAATAGGTCTTCTGCAGTATTTGTGATGATTAGGATGCAGTTCAACAGATGATTCATTGGAAAAATCGACCTTCTGCCACTTTTCCAAATGATCAACTCGAAGTCAAGTTATTATTTGTTGCTCTTACAACTGGGATCGACGACAAGACTTTAGTCAGTATAGTGTATATTTTATATCTAAAAATGAACAAACATTTTCTCAAATATATGCATGCATCTGTGTATTTATATACAAACATAAATATAAACAGTACACACAAATGTCAAAATAAACTTCACGATTAATCTTTACCCAGCACTAATTATAATTCATATTTTTCCCTAATATATAAAGTATATTAAGTATATAAAAAAAAATCTTAAATCCTCTGAAACTTTAATTAATTAATTAGTGCTGCTACAGTCATAATATCAGACCCTTGTGCGGCCCAGTTACTCACCACAGAAGTAAGAGCCATCTGAAAGCTGTAGATCCGCGCCAGGCCAAAATCAGCCAGCTTGATCTGTCCTCCACTGGTTACTAGAATGTTTTGAGGCTTAAGATCCCGATGAACCACACGGTGAGAGTGGAGGAAATCCAGGCCCTGCAGCAGCTGGTACATCATATCCTGCCAAAACAAGACCAGAAGACCTGAGCAACTCCAATTATAAAAGCACTACACTTTAATAACCTTAAGTGGATTTAATCTGATCCGAACACTACATATACATATGAAGTCAAAATTATTAGCTCTCCTGTGAATTTCTTTTTTCAAATATTTCCAAAATTATGTTTAACAGAGCAAGGAATTTTTTTTTATAGTATTTCCTATAGTTTTTTCTTCTGGAGAAAGTCTTATTTGTTTTATTTCAGCTAGAATAAAAGCAGCTTTTAATTTTATTTAATATATTAGTATTAAAATATTATTAGCCCCCTAAGCAATATATATTTTTTGATTGTCTACAGAACAAACCATTGTTATACAATGACTTGCCTAATTACCCAAACTTGCCTAATAACCCAATTAAGCATTTAAATGTCAATTTAAGCAGAATACTAGCATCTTGAAAAATATTTAGTAAAATATTATGTACTGTCAACATGGCAAAGATAAAAAAAAATCAGTTATTAGAAATGAGCTTGGGGGAAAATATACAGGGGGGCTAATATTTTTGACTTCAACTGTATATATAAATGAGGAGTGAAAAACTGAGCATGTGTCTTTAAATCTCATGTCTGGCAGATGTTGATAACTGATGTGACGGCAGAGCAGGAAAAACACACTGCTGTACGGCTGCATCCCCGCAGGCCTCTGCTTCCCTGCAGCTGTCCTGGATAATTCACAGCTAATTATCAACTGCTTCGTTCTGCCTGCGGCCCAATATGAAATCAAACCACAATACTTAAACAAAGAAACAACTCAGAAGTGCTTGAACTAGTTAACTCATTCTAAAGCCTGGAAAACACCAAGCTGACGGTCAGCCATTGGACTTCGTTGGGCTGTTGGTCAGAGTCGGTCTGGCTAGTTCAGGGGTGTTTAAACTCTGTCCTGGAAGGCCGGTGTCCTTCTGAGTTTAGCTCCAACTTTCTTCAACACACCTGCCAGGAAGCTTCTAGTATATCTAGTAAGAGCTTGATTAGCTGGTTCATGTGTGTTTGATTAGGGTTGGAGCTAAACTCTCCAGGACACCGGCCCACCAGGACCGAGTTTGGACACCCCTGGGCTAGTTGGTTTGGGCAACGCCCACACTAACAGTGTGTTAAAAAACGTATCATTTTCTTTTCCTTTTTCAGCCTTTCGTCTACACTGAGATAGACGTATGATAGACTTAGATGACGTATCTTTTTTAAAACGCTGTCCAAAGTGGATACATTTAAAAAAGCTGTTTTCATGTTGCAGTGTGGACTGTGAAAATGGAGGCTTTCAAAAACGATGGTGCATTTAATTCATGTTACGCAGTCATGTGACCAATTCACCTAACATGCTGGACGACATTGTAAAGCAGATGTCTTGAAAGCTGTCTGTTTTGGCAGCTTTATTAAAGGTCCCATGAAAATTAAAATATAAACAATAAAAAATATAAAACAAATATAAACATGTAAAGCTTGCAGTTTATCACTTCACCCTAAATCGATTTTTTTTTCATATCACCTCATACTTCAGTTTCTCATTAAATCTTGACCAATCAAATACTCTCTAGAATCTGACATGCCCAGTATAAATGAGGTTGGTGTCGTGATCTCGTTCCTTTCAAAAGCGCATACGCATGATTTCAGGCAACCTTAAAAAAATGCAGACTTTGTTTGATTTAAACATTTAGAAAAGAAACTTATGAGACAGCTGTTGTTTAATTTTATTGATGATTCCAAATATGTAATGTGATCGTAAGCTTGGCAAACATTTTTAAAGAATTTGATGTTTCCCCATTTAGACAGAATGCCCAAGCATACTGCCCGAGAGGCATTTCAAAGATGACTGCTGAGTTAAATGACTTGTCTTAAAGGGATTTTGATATGGATGAGATTTAATGTAACACATCTTAAAGGTGTACTCACACTATATACAGTTGTCTTGAACCATGCCGAATCACACTTGTCCCCCCTCCCCTCTCCCCTGACGGCTCGCACTCACATTGTATCTAAGCTGGAGCATACTTACGTCATCGATGATGCGCTGTTCAGTTTAACAGGAAGAGAAGTGCTCTCATTCAGCACAGTGGAGATTTCTTTATTTATATCATTTTAGTCGTTTGATATGCAGTGATGCAGTTAAATATTTAGCCGAACAGATCAGCCACTTTTGACACATAAATAATCATGAAAGTCCTTGTGCTGCACGTATTAGGAGGTTTGCTGAAGGTGACAGCTGTCCTGCAGTGAGGGGTTTGCATCTTTAGTAAACTATGACAGTTTGCGTTCATTGAACAATAAGAATGATTAATAAATCCATATGAAGCAGTCCCTTAAAAGTCACGTCTCCTCCTCAGCTTCGGGCTCAGGCGCGCTTTGCACACACACTACAAGTGTACCGCGCCAAAGCCCAAGTGAACCGCGCTTTGGCACACCTAATCCAACCAGGCCAGGGCCAGCCAACTGAACTGCGTCTGAACCCGATTCAGAGCACTCACACTATGCTTTCCGAACCGTACCCAGGTGCGTTTCCCGGTTCGTTTGAGAAGTGTGAGTGCTCTGAATCGGGCTCAGTTGCGGGTCCAGTGCGCCCTTAGTTTTAAGGATATCTATTAGCCGGTGTGCTCCACAAAAATAGTAACAAATTCGCGTTTAGAAGTTATAAAACAAATATAAACATGTAAAGCTTGCAGTTTGTCACTTCCGCTTAAATTGATTAACAATTTTTGTCAATTACCTCATACTTCAGTTTCTTATCAAATTTTGACCAATCAAATACTCCCTAGAATCTGACATGCCCAGTATGGTCGTATACTGGATGATAATGTGTAGAGCGGCCATAAATGAGGTTGGTGTTGTGATCTCTCGTTACTTTCGCGTGCGCAAGCGCGTGACTTCAGGCAGCCTGAAAAAAATGCAAATTTTGTTTGATTCAAACATTTAGAAATCAAACTTATGAGACGGTTGTTGTTTAATTTCATTGGTGATCCCAAATTCTTAATGTGATCGTAAGCTTAGCAAACAGTTTGAGAATTTGATGTTTCCCCATTCAGACAGAATGCCCGAGCATACTGCCATAGAGGCATTTTAAAGATGGCTGCCGAGTTAAATGACTTGACTTAAAGGGACTTTGATATGCAGGATGAGATTTCATCTAACATCTTAATTTGTGATCTGATGAATGTAAATCTCGGGTGGAATGGATTGACATGAGGACAAGTAATTAATAACAGAAATTGGCCTCCGGGTCCAAGTGCTCTATCAAACTGTTTGGGGAGACTCAACAAATAATAATAACAAACGTTTACTAAGTGATGCAATACTATCGAATATCACGATCGTAGTATATATATATATATATATATATATATATATATATCCATGCCTAATATCTGATGGCCTAAAAGTGATTAATTTGTTATACATTGTTAAAATATTTGTGTATGTGATGCAAGTCTAAAGACGATACACCATGTCTAAAGATGATACACCATGATTTTATGCTTGATATGACTAAAAAGAGGTCATAAACAAATATTTTCTCAATTCAAATGAGTTGCGGCTTGGACCCGGAAACAGTATCCCATACATCACGACCTAAGCTGACAAATGAGACCAATTTTTAATAATAAAAATTTAACACCCTTTAAGTATATACATTTTTGTCCATTTCAATGCACATCAGGTTAGAACACTGTATCAACATAACACACAAAAAACATACAATATGTAAATAATGAGTGAACTACCCCTTTAAAAGGAAGATGTGGGGTGGAAAAACAGCAACCAAACTGCCATTTACTCTGATACAAATTGTCGATAACAGCATTAGAAGGTCTAACTGGCGGACAGATAGGAAAACAAATGAGGCAGTACATAAAAAAAACTTGGGTGGAAGTGCCGAGCGAAGAGCATTTGCTCACAGTTGCTGCTTGACTTGTTCCAAAGCAGAGGTATCAAGCGGTGGCAGGCCTACCCCTGAGAAACCCACTGCCAAGACCTCACAAGTGACATGGATCCAAGCCCGCGGCACTGTTCATTCCCCCACCAGCTGGTGAGTGATTAAAACCACTGAAACAATGGGGTGCACACTCAAGCAGAAAACTGCAAACGGCGCGAGTCAGACCAGGGCGAGGGGAAGGGGACGGAGGTCTTTACAATGCTCGCACTGGGGGGAACGCGTGTGTGTTAAGAGTCAGGCAGCCAGCGAAAACAAGGAGCCTTTCTCAGTACCCATCCAGCCATGACCTCTCAGACCTTCAGGCACAGGCTGTTATTCTGGGAGCTCCTAAAACAGCATCACCCCCCCACCAGCTCCTCTGTCTTGGCCTAAAATGGTCCACGGTTGGCCCATTTAGCATCCAGACAAAAAAGTGAAAAGAAAAAGGAAAGGTACACAAGCGCCTTGGAAGTGTGACCCGAGGATAAACACACATATCATCTCCTCCCAACACATATTAAGTAGCTTGTGCGCGTGTTATGTATCCAATTATCATGACAAACGGAGTGTGTGCATTTCCAGCACTCCTTTTGCAGGGGAACCTGTACATGTGCAGCTCAACACAAGGTTATATAATAAATATGCTGTACATTTCAAAAGTTTGGGGGTCAGAATGATTATTTGTTTTATTATTAATACAAATTTTAGCAGAAATGCAATAATCAGAATAATCATAGAGACCTTTCATTTTCTTTTTTGTTTACTTTGATTCAGATGTACTGTATCATGGTTTCCACAAAATTAGTAGGGAACTAGTAGGGATGCACCAACATATAATTTACTATATATTTTTATTATTATTTAATTTATATCCAATAACTTTATCTTTGTCAGCCATATTATATTATCATGTAATTCATATCCAATACCTATATATTTGGGGCGTCACTGTGGTGCAGTGCGTAGCACGATCACCTGGTTTGAGGCTCAACTGGGTCAGTTGGCATTTCTGTGAGGAGTTTGTATGTTCTCCCCAGGTTCGTTTAGGTTTCCCCCACAGTCCAAAGACATGCGCTATGGGTGAATTGGGTAGGCTAAATTGGCCGTAGTGTATGTGTGTGAATGCAAGTGTGTATTGGTGTTTCCCAGTGTTGGGTTGCAGCTGGAAGGGCATCCGCTGTATAAAACATATGCTGGATAAGTTGGCGGTTTATTCCGTTGTGGCGACCGCTGATGAATAAAGGGACTAAGCCAAAAAGAAATTTTTTTTTTATTTATATTTGTAAGCCAATGACCATTTTATAGGCTGATAAATACAATTCCTGACTTGAATTTGTCTGATTGCAAAACAAAATGCAAGCATAAGTACAGTATTGGGCAACAGAGTTTATTGTAATATCTCAACTGCAGAAAATAAGGAAGCTTTAAAAAAATTATATATCTTTCTTATTTATTTTTCCCCACAGCCATCCTGCAGCCCAAAATTGGTTACTCACAGAAGCAAAGCAGGGCTGAGCCTGGACAGTACCTGGATGGGAGACCACATGGGAAAACTAGGTTGCTGTTGGAAGTGGCGTTAGTGAGGTCAGCAGGGGGCGCTCAACCTGCAGCCTGTGTAAGTCCTAATGCCCCAGTAAAGTGAAGGGGACACTATACTGTCAGTGGGCACCATCTTTCGAATGAGACGTTAAACCGAGGTCCTGACTCTCTGTAGTCATTAAAAATCCCATGGCACTTCTCGTAAAGATTAGAGGTGTAACTCTGGTGTCCTGGCTAAATTCACCTCATCGGCCTTTACCCATCATGGCCTCCCAATCAACCCCATCCACCGAATTGGCTCTATCACTGTCTCTCCACTTCACCTATAGCAGATGTGTGGCGAACGCACTGGTGCTGTTGTCCTGTGTCTGCCGTCGCATCATCCAAGTGGATGCTGCACACTGATGGTGGAATAGGGAATTATACATAATATAATAAATGTGCTATATAAATACACATTACTTACTTACTCACAATGCTCCCAAATCTCCCATGCTGCCAATCTATTAATTTATTAGCTGATAATTAATTTATTAAGCCAATAACATTACAAATAAACATTTTCTGAGCCGATACTGATATGAGTGCCCATATTTCATGCATAACCAACTTTTTAAAAGCATAACTGCAAATGAGCCTGTTAGAATCATTGATTAAGGATCACGTGACCCTGTAAGGTGGCGTAATGATGCTTTAAAATCTGCTTTAACACCACAGAATTTAGTCATTTATTAATTTTCCTTTGGCTTAGTCTATTTCAGAGGTCGTCACAGTGGAATGAACCACCAACTATTCCAGCATATGTTTTACACAGTGAATGCCCTTCCAGCTGCAACCCAGTACTGGGACAACATACACTACGGACGATTTAGTTTATTCAATTCACATACAGCACATGTGTTTGGACTGTGGGGGAAATCGGAGCACTCTGAGGAAACCGACGTCAACACATGCAAACACAGAAATGCCAACTGACCCAGCCTGGACTTGAACCAGCGACCTTCTTGCTGTGAGGCAACAGCGCTAACCCCTGTCACCGTGCCACCCCACCGAATTTGTTTCTTACTTACTCCCATGGCTGTTTATATCGAAGTTGATAAGCCGCACCATGATGGTGTTTCTTAACATCTAATATTTTACGAGCTGGGTCGCTAGCCCAACGCTCAACCACTAACCTGGAGTACCAGGACATACACTCCCACACTACGGTCAATTTAGCCAACCCAATTCACCTATATCACATGTCTTTGGACTGTGGGGAAACCAGAGCACCTGGGGGAAACCCACACCAACATGCAAACTCTACACAGAAATGCCAACTGGCCTAGCCGGGGCTCGAACTTGCTGTGAGGCAACAGTGCTAACCTCTGAGCCACTGTGCCACCCCACAGAATTTATTACGTTTTAAAATATTCAAAAACTAAAGTCCTATTAAACTAATAATATTTCATAAGGTTAAATAAATGATAACATTTTTGAGCAGTAGTGAATTATTTTTGTCCTAAACTTTATTGCATGAACAAATTCTGTAGATACAGACAATTCCAGTGACTATTAACAGCCGTTAGAGCACTGCAATTAATATTTAAATGATGAATGATACCCTGGAAAGCACTTTAGTTCGGAAATATCAACCTTGATATGCCTGTCACAAAATCTCTCATTGTAATTTCCAAAGAAGTAACCCAACAGGTGAAATCTGAATGATTCTTTGTTGAAACACGCTAGTTGTCCTTTGTCGAAACATGCTATTCAAACAAGAGAGGCACCGTCATTTACAATCAAAACATTAATGCCTCAAATTAAAACCAACAGTACCGACCTGAAATAACCAGGCGGCGCTGAGAGGCATTCAAACTTGGAAACAAAGAAAAGATTTGATAGCACCTGTCCTAAAGTACCTCTTCTCAGAAAAAGGGGAGGAAATAAAGCAGAGTAGGAAGAAAAACTCCCCCCAAAAAACAGCAGTCAAAACAGAGCTTCCAGAAGGCACCCCCCTTTCTCATGCTAATTCATGAGAGGCAGCCATATTGTTTATTGTAGCCCGGCACAATGCAGGACATCTGCCAGTTAGCGTTAGTGTAATTCCTTCCCCATGCTTCATTAGGCTCTCCTTTATGGAGCAGAGACAGGCCTCGGGAAGGCGCGGGGCCGCAGAAGCCGAGCCGCACTCCCAAACGCAGGCCCAGCCGCTTGATCTCCTTCCAGCTCATTTGATTCCTGGGGCCCACTCCCATCAATTAGCATGCGGTGGGTCTGAAATGGGGCAGTTTTAGGGCTGGGATGGGGTGGAGGCTGAGACCTCTGCAATCTGCTGTCCTTGGGAGGGTGCATGGTGAATGAGGCGGCTGGGCATCTTTTGGGAGGGTCTGCAACTGATGTCTGCTATCTGATGTCTGTGTGGCCTGACAGAATCAAATCTCCCTAATGCATATTCAAAAAGCTCCTTGGCTAAAATATTTAGTCTGGAAGGTTGTGTGTTAAATAAATTAGCTATATAATGACTACTTGTTGGAATATATTTTTAGCATCCATGTGCTGTTGATTTGTGAACTTCTAAGACAATAAGACTGTATTGAGAAACAAATACAGTTTTTAAAATTGCACTTAAAATTAGTTAAAGATGTATGGAAAAACAACACATTTGTGTAAGTAAAGCATATCTAACGCAAATGATTGTTTACTTTAAACCTCTATGAAATTCCAAAATATTGGTGAAAAAAAAGTTCCATTATAATTCAATTAACATTAAAAATATGAACAAAATTTTTAATATTTAAAAGTTATCATTATAAATGTTATTATATTTATGAAATATGCATTGCTGACAAGTATGTAAATCCTTGTGGTTTGATGGATACAAAATTACAATTGACAATATAAATACCCTGACCAGTCACTTTTTTAGGTACACCTTACTAGTACCGGGTTGGACCTCATTTTGCTTTCAGCCTTAATCCTTCATGACATAGATTCAACAAGTTACTGGATAGGTACTTCCTCAGAGATTTTGGTCCATATTGACTTGATAGCGTCATTCATTTGCTGCATATTTGTCGGCTGCACATCCATGATGTGAATCTCCCGTTCCACCACACCCCAAAGGTGCTCTATTGGATTAGGCTCTGGTGACTGTGGAGGCCATTTGAGTACAGTGAACTCATTATCATGTTCAAGAAACCAGTCTGAGATGATTCACGCTTTATGACATGGTGCGTTATCCTGCTGGATGTAGCCATCAGAAGATGTGGTCATAAAGGGATGGACATGGTCAGCAACAATACTCAGGTATAGGCTGTGGCATTGACATGATGCTCAATTGGTACTAATGGGCCCAAAGTGTGCCAAGAGAATATCCTCTACACCACCACCAGCCTGAACTGTTGATACGATGCAGGATGGATCCATGCCTTCATGTTGTTGATGCCAAATTCTGACCCTACCATCCGAATGTGGTAGTAGAAATCGAAACTCATCAGACCAGGCAACGTTTTTCCAATCCTCTATTGTCCAATTTTGGTACAATTGGTGTGCCAATTGTAGCCTCAGTTTCCTGTTCTTAGCTGACAGAAGTCGCACCCGGTGTGGTCCTCTGCTGCTGTAGCCCATCCACCTCAAGGTTGGATGTGTTGTGCATTTAGAGATGCTCTTCTGCATAGCTCAGTTGTAACGAGTGCTTATTTGAGTTACTGTTGCCTTTCTATCAGCTCGATCCAGTCTGGCCATTCCCCTCTGACATCAACAAGGCATTTTCACACACAGAACTGCCGCTCACTGGATATTTTCTCTTTTTTTTTTGACCATTCTCTATAAACCCTAGAGATGGTTGCACGTGAAAATCCCAGTAGATCAGCAGTTTCTGAAATACATAGACCAGCCCGTCTGGCACCAACAACCATGCCACATTCAAAGTCAGTTAAATGATCTTTCTTCCCCATTCTGATGCTCGGTTTGAACTGCAGCAGATCATCTTGACAATGACTACATGCCTAAATGCACTGAGTTGCTGCCATGTGATTAGCTGATTA
>CAIGQZ010004625.1:2552264-2573387 GCA_903798205.1 Danio tinwini
TGCTTGTTTTAAGGAAAAACTAATATTAGGAAAAATAATAATAGGGAAAAAATAAATAAAAGGAAAAATAATATTGGCATATTATTTCTTAAAACAAGACTATAGGTTTTGCTTGCCTAGAAAATGTTTATTGATTTAAGAATTTGTAGATATTTGGACTAGAAACAAGACGAAAAAAATCTAAGTAAGAAAATAACCTTGCAACACACACACACACACACACACACACATGTGCGCGCCAGTTTAGTTACAGTTTTTCCTCAGTCGCTTTGGTGCATTTCTCACAACACTATTTACATTTGCAGTTTCTCATTCCTTACAACAAATTGCAAATGCTTTTGGACATGTTTCAATTGCTTTCATACAACTCTCTGCTGTTTTATAACCTTATTTGCTTAAGTCATGTCAGTCAAAATTAACTAAACATGTGAAGGCTGAATAGTCATTCCATATAAAACTAATAGTCCTCATTTCATTACTTGAGTCATTACATACAATGATGAACTAGTCAAAATCTGTCAAGCTCATTTTATAAACATTTAAAAAAATTAATTCTCTCTTAAAATGTTTTCTAAATTGAACAATTTCATGAATGATTTACAGACCTGTGTGTGTATGTTGGTTCAGTTTCAATATGTACTGCCATATTGTTTACGGTTGTGCACAGCTCTACCCAAAGGACTTTTATGTTTGTTGTAAATAAGGGTGTATTTATTCCTTTGCACAATGCTGTGAATAAATTAGAATTGCAAAGAGTATATGCAAAGAGTAAAAATGTGAAACATACATATTCAGTGTCTTGTACTCAGATACCTCACTAAATGCAGTGATGTCTAACTTTACTATGCTAGTAAAATGCTACTCATTTTTGGAGCATTGTCAGCTAATTGCTTTTTTATATATTCTGTACTAAATAATGCATTAATAACCAATAAAAGCACTCACTAAGTGAAGTTTATTTATAAACTAATTTCGAGAGGATCACGTGATTATGATTGAACACTGCTGGTCATGCATTAACCATGTATGACCAACCAATCAGACGATTTCTAACCCACTATAAAGAGCCAGAGTTTCTTACTACAGTCATCTTCGTTTGAAGAATCCCCCCTTCCACCCCTACTCCTCCTCTTTTCCTTTCATAGGGCGGCACGGTGGCCCAGTGACTAGCACTGCGGCCTCACAGCAAGAACGGCATCGGTTCAAGTCCTTTAACAGACTGGCTGTCGTTTCTGTGTGAAGTTGGCATGTTCTTCCCGTGCTTGCGTGGGTTTCCCCCGGGTTCTCCGGTTTCCTCCCGCGTTCCAAAAACATGCACTACAAGTTAATTGAACAATCTAAATTTAGCACTAGTCAAACTTTTATCCATCAGCATATCTCTCCGTATCGACTATTTTCTGTCATCAACTCTTACAAAAGGGGGGACTTCTCGAGCTCTACCTGAGCTCAAAGCTCCCCTCTCGCCCCGTAAACGGGAGGGAGCCCAGGGCTCAAGGACCTTTTGAGCTCAGGGCTCTCTCCCGGGACAGCATGCCAAACTTGCTTATAATCAATCATCAGCTAAGTGTGAACTCTTGAAAACTTCTTGTACTTGAAATATGTCCGAAATAAAGCTTGCTGTGGATTTAGAAGCTGAACAATTTTTTTACTTTAAAAAAGGGAGTAAACCTGTTGTGACGGAGCTGTAAAATTGACTAATTATGTGAATAGTTAATTCACTTTATAATTCCAAGGCGACAGGTTTACTGTACTTTTTACAGCGCAGAATTAAACATGGAAAAATTGTGTCCTTTATTCATTCACTCATTTTCCTTCAGCATAGGTCGCCACAGTGGAATGAACCACCAACTATTTCGGCATATGTTTTACACAGCGGATGCCCTTCCAGCCACCACCCAGTACTGGGAAACACCTTTACACTCTCACATTCACACTCATACACACACTCACTCATTCATTCATTTTCTTTTCGGTTTAGTCCCTTTATTAAGCTGGGGTCGCCACAGCAGAATGAACCGCCAACCTATCTAGAACATGTTTTATATCCAGCCACAACCTATCATTGGGAAACATCCATTCACACACATACACCACGGACAACTCATCTTATCCAATTCACCTATACGACATGTATACTTTAGACTTGTGGGGGAAACCGGAGCACCCGGAGGAAACCCACACGAACACGAGGAGAACATGCAAACTCCACACAGAAATACCAACTGGCCCAGCCAGGACTCGAACCAGTGACCTTCTTGCTGTAAGGCGACAGTGCTAACCACTGAGTCACTGTGCAACCCTAGTGTCACTGTGCAACCCTAGTGTCCTTTATATATATGCTACAATAAAAATTTCACAGTGATAATACAACAGTTCATTAGAACATTGAATACATGTTTAGAGTAAAAAAAGGATACACTATAAAATACCTGTTAAATAAAAGTTTCCGTATTTTGTGATTCACAAGTGTTTTCTGTTTATTTTCAGTTGTGAATTGCATTATGGGATGTTGATCTCTGCTCTGTCGACTTTTGATGTTGGAAACTCAACTTTTTTATTGACATTTTAGTAGTTTAAAATAATATAACGTATAAGAAATAATATATAGAGAAATAAGTCTGTAAAGTAACAGAAAATGAACGGGCAGTTTATTACAAGGTTTTTGTAGCATAATACAACACTATACAACACCAACCCAGACAATATATCACTGTTAAAAACAGTTAAAAAAAAGTTAATAAAAGTCACATTTCCAAACTTTTCAAGGTTAAAATTCAGTGGAGGAAAAATCAAGGTCATATAATGCAATTCAAAAGCAAAAATGGGGAAGAAAATAAAAACATAAATCACAAAATACGTAAGAAGTCTAATTTAGGGATATTTTTAACAGTGTAGTTTTGGAAGTAACATTTAGGGGTAGTTTACAGACTAGTTTGAATTACTGAACTATTATGTTACCACATCTATTATTGGTTCATGTTTCATGTGATGCTTATTGCTCATTCTTGTGATCTTCTGCTGCTGTAGCCAATCTGCCTCAAGGTTGGACGTGTTGTGCATTCAGAGATGCTCTTCTACATACCTCAGTTGTAACGAGTGATTATTTGAGATACTGTTGCCTTTTTATCAGCTCAAACCAGTCTGGCCATTCTTCTCTGACCTCTGGCATCAACAAGGCATTTGCGCCCACAGAACTACCGCTCACTGCATATTTTCTCTTTTTCGGACCATTCTCTGTAATCCCTAGAGATGGTTGTGCATAAAAATCCCAGTAGATCAGCAGTTTCGCAAATACTCAGACCAGTCTGTCTTGCACCAACAACCATGCTACATTCATATATATATATAAAGCTGTATAACACTTTTATTAAAAATCAAGGTCATATAATGCAGTTTAAAAGCAAAAATGGGGCAGGGGGGGGGGTACAAATCACAAAATACGTAAAAAGTCTAATTTAGGGATATTTTTACAGTGTAGTTTTGGAAGTAACATTTAGGGGTATTTTATAGACTAGTTTGAATTGCTGAACTATTATGTTATCACATCTATTATTGGTTCATGTTACATGTGATGCTTATTGATCATTCCTCTTACAACATTCCAGCTTTTTTCAATTCATAGAAAGTTTGTGGATCTGAAAATGTAGATTAATATTGCATGTTAAATACTACATAAATATTCCAGAATCGGCCTACGCAGTGGGTAGCGCAGCCGTCTCACAGCAAGAAGGTCAGTTGGAATTTTTGTGTGGAGTTTGCATGTTCTCCCTGTGTTGGTGTGGGTTTCCTCTGGTTTCCTCCACAAGTCCAAAGACATGCGCTTTAGGTGAATTGGATAAGCTTAATTGGCCGTAGTGTATGTGTGTGAATAAGAGCGTATGGGTGTTTCCCAGTGATGGGTTGAGGCTGGAAGGGCATCCGTTGCGCTAAACATATGCTGGATAACTTGACGGTTCATTCCACTGTGGTGACCCCTGATTATTAAAGGGGCTAAGCCAAAAAGAAAATAATGAATAAACAATCCAGAAGCACACTTCTTGAATCGTGAAAATCATGACCATACTGCACTTTATGGTGCTGAAGCCATATTATAACTTGTGTATTCGACAATCCAGATTAGCATTGCCTGTTGTATTATTTTTATTCATACCTAGACTTTATTTATTAAATACTTATTATTTATTTTAATTTATACCTAGACCTATCTTATAGTGTGTTAAAAATAAAACTTGCTGTGGATTGAGAAGTTGAGCTAAAATGGTAATATACTGTTATCAGTATATAAAATAAGTGTCAAATGAATGGTATTTAAGGAATCAAATACTAGATATACACACACACACACACACTCATCGGGCCACTTTATTAGGTTTCAGGTTGGACCCACTTTTGCCTTAAGAACTGCCTTAATGCTTTGTGGCATAGATTCAACAAGGTACTGGAAATACTCCTCAGAGATTTTGGTCCATATTGACCAGTCTGAGATGAATAACGCTTTATGACATGGCGCGTTATCCTGCTGGAAGTAGCCATCAGAAGATGGGTACACTGTGGTCATAAAGGGATGGACATGGTCAACAACAATACTCAGGTAGGCTGTGGCGTTGACATGATGCTCATTTGGTAGTAATGGGCCCAAAGTGTGCCAAGATAATATCCCCTACACCATTACACCACCACCAGCCTGTACCGTTGATACAAGGCAAGATGGATCCATGCTTTCATGTTGTTGATGCCAAATTCTGACCCTACCATCCGAACGTCAAAGCAGAAATAGACTCAGCAGACCAGGCAATGTTTTTACAATCTTATATTGTTTAATTTTGGTGAACCTGTGCAAATTGTAGCCTCAGATTCCTGTTCTTAGCTGACAAGAGTGGCACCCGGTGTGGTCTTCTGCTACTGTAGCCCATCCGCTTCAAGGTTGGACGTGTTGTGCGTCAGAGATGCTTATCTGCATACCTCGTTGTAACGAGTGGTTATTTGGGTTACTGTTGCCTTTCTATCAGCTTGAACCAGTCTGGCCATTCTCCTCTGACTTTTGGCATCAACAAGGCGTTTGCACCCACAGAACTGCAGCTCACTGGATATTTTCTCTTTTTCTAATCATTCTCTGTAAACCAGAGTGAAAATCCCAGTAGATCAGCAGTTTCGGAAATACACAGAGCAGCCTGTCTGGCACCAACAACCATGCCACGGTCACATACATACATACATACATACATATATACATATAAAGCTGTATAACACTTTTATTGTTTTGCTAAACACCTTCCATATTTATATTTAAAGACTTAAATCTCTTGGCCCCACCAAAAAGTATTTTTCTATTTGTATTTCTATTTAAAACCTTGGTCATCCCTACTCCTCTTGCAATTTTTAAGATTGATATACAGCAAAAGAAATCATAAAGTGTTGACAATCAGATGAATCTTCCTGTAAATGAGCTGCATTGTTGTGTGTACAGTATGGGGCCTCTGAGGTGAATGAATCTGCTCGTCTTCAGTGTTCTCCGAATGCCGAACGCTCATTGATTTTGAGTAAAAGCGCTCCGGCATGGGGGCAGATGATGAGTTTGAAGTAGTTTTGTCTGCCAATACAGTTTCCCCAATTCGTGCCCCCTCTTGTCAACTTAAAATTCAACTTTTTTGCATCACAAAGCGCACATTACACACAAAGACCAATAACTGCGAAGGCTTCCCTGTACATTTATGCATCATGATTGTTCATTTTAAATGGGCCCTGAGAGCCATTTCCCAGACTGAATACATTACCGTGCATACACATGCTCATTAGGCTGTGAAAAACAATATAATTACATTGGTTTGTGTGTGGTATTTTCACTGTTGCTCATTTTGAGAAAGAAGAAACTGTCTGGTGAAAGACAGATGTCGTTTAAGCCTCAAATGAATGTATATGTAAAAGAATAGAGCGGCAAAAAATCCACCTAATGTTATCAAAATCTGCATGGTTAAATGATTCTCAGGGACAAGAAACATCTGAGTTGGTAAATAAATGAGTAAACCAAAGGAGATTTACAGATGCAGTGCGGTGGTGGTGTGCGCTGTTTTTTTATACGTTTGTCTTTTTGTGTAAGGATAAAAAGGAATTCTGTGGTCGAGATAATTATCACTTAGCAAAGTATTTTAATTGTCTCCCAGTAAAAGCTGTAATGGTTTATGAAAACAAACACATGCTTCGAATCAAAGATGAATAATTTAGCCAGTAAAGAAAAACACCTAAATATGTAAATGTGCTGAGAATTTCCTGTTTTTCTATTTAAAATTGACTGTATTTCTCAGTGACTTTTTTTTGAACAGCCTCACAATGCGTATACTGTCTATTATACCATACCACTTTTTGCACTATATACAGTTTTACATCTGTACAACTCTGGTTTGCACTCCTTGCCATGTGCCCTAAAGTGTAATTGTAATGTTTACAATTTTTATTTTTACTTGTATATTATATTTTATGGGTAACTGTATTTATTGTCTTTTTTTTAAACGTTACTTTTTATATTATCTTAGACCTAGGGTCTGAGAGTAACGTAATTTTGATTCTTTGTATGTCCTGTACATGTGGTTGAACTGACAATAAAGCTGACTTTGACTTTATAGGCAAAGAAACTAGATTTTTCTATGAGAAATTTTCAAAACAAAATTATATAGTCTATATTAAAAACTTACAAAATTTTGTAATTATGCAGCTTGCATCTTGAAAAATACATAATGGAATTTTAGAATATATTATATGATTATGTATTTGATTTGTACTGAGATTGAAATACACAATAATATACTGGGTGGATATATTGAGTAATACAAAGTATTTAAAGATATATTTTGTATTTAATTTTACATTTCTTTATTTATTTAATCTTTGCCAAGATGGCAGTACATCATATTTTACAAATTTTGCAGTAAATTAGTATTTAGCTTAAAGAACAATTTAAATTGGTATTTAATTTAACTAGTCAAGTTGTTGAACAACATCAGTTTGTTTTATATATATATACTGTATATGTTCACCGACCACTTTATTAGGTTAACCTGTCCAACAGCTCGTTAATGCAAATTTCTTATCAGCCAATCACATGACAGCAACTCAATGCATTTAGGCATGTAGACATGGTCATCATATGACTCGTTACAACTGAGGTATGCAGAAGAGCATCTCTGAACGCACAACACGTCCAAAATTTGAGGCAGATGGGCTACAGCAGCAGAAGACCACACCGGGTGCCACTCTTGTCAGCTAAGAAATGAAAACGGAGGCTACGATTCACACAGGCTCACCAAAATTGGACAATAGAAGATTGAAAAAACGTTGTCTGGTCTGATGAGTCTCAATTCCTGCTGCAACATTCGGATGGTAGGGTCAGAATTTGGCATCAACAACATGAAAGCATAGATCTATCCTGCCTTGTATCAACACTTCAGGCTGATGGTGGGGGTGTATTGGTGTGGGGGATATTTTCTTGGCACACTTTGGGCTTATTAGTACCAATTGAGCATCATGTCAACGCCACAGCCAACCTGAGTATTGTTGCTGACCATGTCCATCCCTGTATGACCACAGTGTACCCATATTCAGATGGCTACTTCCAGCAGGATAACGCGCCAAGTTATAAAGCGCGAATCATTTCAGACTGGTTTCTTGAACATGACAATGAGTTCACTGTACTCAAATGGCCTCCACAGTCACCAGATCTCAATCCAATAGAGCACCTTTGGGATGTGGTGGAATGGGACATTCACATTATGGATGTGCAGCCAACAAATCTGCAACAACTGCGTGATGCTATCATGTCAATATGGACCAAAATCTCAAGAGGAATGTTTCCAGTACCTTGTTGAATCTATGCCATGAAGGATTAAGGCTGAAGGCAAAATGGGGTCCAATCCCATTATTTAATAATAAATATCTAAATTAACATGATAAAAAAAATCTTAATTATTCCAGCAAAATTAAAACAAAATAAGACTTTATCCAGAATAAATATATGTTATTGTATATAAAATATTATTTAATATATATATTAAAATAAAACTGTGAAAATGTCCTTGCTCTGTTAATTAACGATTAGATTTAAAATGAAAATGATTAAAATTTCTTCAACAGTATCTGAATACAATATGTATACATGTGATAAATTAATAATGCAAAAAGTGTGTGTCCGTGTATTATTTTAAACCTGATCACTATTCATTCATTAATTTTCCTTCAGCTTAATCCCTTATACTGTATATCAGGAGTCGCTACAGCAGAATGAATCGCCAACTATTCCAGCATATATTTTACACAGTGGATGCCCTTCCAGCCACAACCCAGTACTGGAAAACACCATACACACTCAAATTCACACACATGCAATTGGCACACATGCATGGCCAATTTAGTTCATTCAATTCACCTACTATAGCGCATGTCTTTGGACTGTGGAGGAAACCGAAATACCTGGATGAAACCCACGCCAACACGGAGAGAACATGCAAACTCCACATGGAAATGCCAACTGACCCAGCCGGGACTAGAACCAGCGACCTTCCTGCTTTGAGTCAACAGTGCTAACAACTGAAACGTGTCGCCAGTTTCCCTACTTCTGAAAATGTATTATGCAATATTTTAATTATTGTTTTGTTAGGTAAGTCAGTCTCAAGGCAAAAGTCAAACAGCGTTATAAAAAGGTGTTAATTAGAGAAAGTGTAACACTGTTTGTCGGACCAGCCACTTCAATTGCACAGGTTCAATCATCTAATGTGTCTTTTTGCATGCGCTTTGCTTATCATTACAATGACGGCTGGTTGACAGAGTGTAAGCCCGGATGAAAGGCTCCAATCATACACTATCAGTGCTTTTTAAATGACAATCTCTGCGGTTATTTGAGACGCTTGAGTGGCAGATGGGGATCAGTCTGTCCATGTAAGAGAGACTCTCTCCAGTGCAGAACAGGTGACTTTCTAGCAGATTACCTTTCCACCCCATACACTTCTGACCAGACACAAGTCGGCCCGACAGCAGCCTCGCAGATCGGCTTTCTCGAATCAGATCCAGCCACACATGGAGGCAGCATTTGTGAAAGTGATCCCGACAGTGCTCATGTTACTCTGAGTGGATTCACTGTCCCTTCAGTGCACAGAAGAGCTGCCGACCACGCCCACAACACTGATGACAAAACAGCATCTGTGGATGAATTGGAGATTACGTGTCAAAAAGCAGGACTCTGCGACTGATGACAGAATCGATCATTTCCAAACATAAATAACAAAGTCCTACTGTGTGCAGGATTTATGCAGGTTTTATTATAGGGTAAACCCCTTTAAGACTTAAAGTGGGCCTATTATGCAAAAATCACTTTTATAAGGAGTGCTGTGTGGCAACAGTATGCAAATATAACCAGCATCTAATGGTAAAAATCATAGACTGTAAAAGATATGGACGTAGTATCCGTGACGTCACCCATAGGTTTCTGAACACTGCAAAAGAAGCTACAAGTAGGCGTGGCCAACTGTCGCCATTTTGTTAGAGCGTCATTGCACCAAATGCGGGATACCAAATAAGGGCAAAGAGGCGGAGAGTGAGCGGAGCTACAGACGCATGCTTGATTCTCAGCATTTTGCTTAGACCTGGCTTAGACAGACTTTTTACTTTGGGAGAACGTGTAATACTTCATTACCTATGACTCGTTTGTATTCTGACCACACGTGCTTGGTTGTAGACTATATCAATAAAGTGTTTAGACTTTTAAAAACACTGTTGTAACACATTGAGCCACTAAACATTGTTCTTATGACGTTTTTCGACAGGAGGAAAACGCAAATTAATCACTTCAGATATAGTCTGTGTTAGTAAATGCAAGGCTGTCTATAAAAATCCAACACTAACACTGTAGGACAACGCTTCAGATGACTGTTTTATAGCCTACAGCTCATCAATCTGTCAGATTCTGGAGTGCATTACAGGTCTAAAGTACATTTAAATGATAAATGATCTCAAATAAAACAAATACATTTATAGAGATGGTATATAAGTGTATAATTTCACTCACCTGGAAAATGGAGGCAACTTGAACGGTTTATAAGCACAATTAAGTGCACATAGCATGCCATATCATCTGATAATTGCAGGAAATAATTCCAAAAGGCAAATGACTGTGTAAAGAAACATTAACCAAAACAAAAATACGATGTATATGCCGAGATTAGCGTCTAATTAGCTAGAATCAGCTGAGGTGATGAGACAGCGACCAGCGAGGGCTAGCTGTCACTCAAGTGGCCACGCCCTTAATTATGCAGACTTAATATAACTTAATAAAAACGAATTAAATAAAAACGAAAAAAATTCACTCACAGTTGTCATGAAGGGTAATCATAGCTTTATGCACCAAAGCCATCGTTTGTACCAGGCTGTAAACATGTTTTTATCAGCTGTAAAAATGGCCAATTTACCATTGCAGAAAGAAAGCACTTGGACTTCCTGGAGCCAGCCCCCCAAGGCGAGTCGATGAATTGCAGTTTTAGTTACTTCCGTATTGGCTTCCCGAGGGAGAGCGGGAGGTTGCCGCTTGGTAAAAATTTATTTATTTTATTTTTTATAATCACACTTCATAAAAACCGTCTGCAGAACCACTTTGATTGACGTTTTCCCATTGTACATCATTAGAGTGGGAAAGTGACACCCATTAGTGACCATCTCTCCCTCATTAGCATAGGTTGAAGTTTTTGAATCTCCAATATGCTGACATATAGGCATTTGTAGCTCCGCCCTCTTTTGAAAAGAGCACAATCTCATTTGAATTTAAAGCGACAGTCAACAAAACAGCACAATTAGGATCAAAGCCTCAAAGGGCCAGTTTCAAACAGTTATAAAACATTATTTGTGTGGTATTTTAAGCTGAAACTACACAAACACACTCTAGGGACATCAGACTTATTTTTACATCCTGTGAAAAGGGGCATAATAGGTCCTGTTAAATACCTTTTTAAGACTTATTACCAACAAAAGAGAATTTAAGGTAAACAATTAGAAGGAAATATTTGTTAGATATTTTATGTTTCATAATAAGATATTTTGAAAAATGCTGGAAACCGGTAACCGCTGACTTCTATAGTATTTATCTTTCCTATTATAAATGTCGGGCATCACGGTGGCGCAGTGGGTAGCACAATCGCCTCACAGCAAGAAGGTCGCTGGTTCAAGCCTCGGCTGGGGCAGTTGGCATTTCTGTGTGGAGTTTGCATGTTCTTCCCGTGTTGGGGTTTCCTCTGGGTGCTCCAGAAGATAAATTGTGGTGTATAAGTGTGTATGGTTGTTTCCCAGTGATGGGTTGCGGTTAAAAGGGCATCTGCTGCGTAAAGCATATGCTGGATAAGTTGGCGGTTCATTCCGCTGTGACGACCCCAGATTAATAAAGGGACTAAGCCGAAAAGAAAATGAATTATGAATGTCAATGGTTACAGGTTTAAGGTCACTGGTTCGAGTCTCGGCTGGGTCAGTTGGCATTTCTGTGTGGAGTTTGCATGTTCTCCCCGTGTTGGTGTGGGTTTCCTCCCGATGCTCCGGTTTCCCCCACAGTGCAAACACATGCGCTATTGGTGAATTAAATAAACTAAATTTGTGAATGAGTGTGTATGGATGTTTCCAACCCAGGCTCATTCGGATTACGTACCCCTATATACATTTCTGGAGAGAGCAAAATACTTCCCAGGAGCTACATTTTTTTGCATTTTTTTTCCAATATTAGGTTGCAGCTGGAAGGGCATCTGCTGTGTAAAACAAATGCTGGATAAGTTGGTGCTGTTATGCTGTGGTGACCTCTGATGAATAAAGGGACTAAGCAGAAGGAAAATGAATGAACGAATGACTTAATCTGTAGCATTATATAGTTCTTTCCCTCCATATAGCTTTTGAATGCAGTAGCCAATCAGAGATATTTAAAGTCTAAAAATGCTGGGTTGCTGCAATCCTAAGTTGGATAAAAATGGACAAAACCACTGTTGGGTTAAAAGCGCACTTTATATTAAATTGAAAAAAAAAAACTTTGAACCCAGGCTCATTCTGAAAATGTACCGCTATATACATTTCTGGAGAGCGCCAAATACATCCCAGGAGCTAAATTTTTTTGCAGTTTTTGTTTAGGGATCCACCAGAGGCCACTGTGTGTGCTTTTTCAGATCTCAAATTTCTCTCACGAGTGTCATTGGTGCCTGCTGTTCTCACGTAAATGCACCAGAGGCAGCTGTCGACTGACTTACTGCCCCACCCACCTCCTTACCTAAACCCAACCAATAGTGTTTGAAAAACACAGATTGAACCGCCCACCCACTTCACTAAACACAACAGACAGTTTTAAAAAAAGCAATCCAGAAAAATAAAAGCCCTCGCCTGATTTTTTACCACGTTTTCAGATTTTACCACATTCTCACCCTGTTATTTACTTGTTTATTACATTTTTTGGCTTCTGTTTTTGTCTTACCTGCTTTTTGAAACCGTTCTTTCACAGACTCGAACCCCGTCATCGTGGTCAACTCCTCTCTGCATCTCAAGTCCGCCGACGTACATGGCAAGCTACTGGACAAACTGGTAACAGCAGGAAAGTCGTCCACATGGAGTTACGTGGTCAGCTGGTACGGTGTCATACCACCCCATAGGATTCGATTTAAAAACAGAATGCAGCCAAATGTACTTCTGCCTACATAATTCGTGATCTCCAGAAATGTATATAGGACTATGTTTTCAGAATGAGCCTATGTTGGTTACGTTTGTCTATATTTGACCCAAAATTGGGTTAATTTGCCTGTAACAATTCCACCCACACTACAGCAGTTTTCCAGATATGAGAAAAAAGCATGTAGATTTATATACTGATACCTCCTTCTCAGAGTCAGGAAATCTGGCTATTCTATTATTATTACACATGCTTTAAAAATAAATGATCGTTCATAAAAAGGCGATTGAGTGACTCTATCTGTGCCCTCTCTCTATACAAAACATCTGCTCTGAACATCTCTATTCAATCTCAGCATCAGACACAGAGACAATGCTCAGTTGTTTTTCCATGCTGGATTGATTTTTCATCTCCCCCCCACACTTTCTCTCTCCCCCTCTTCGCTAAAGTCCGGTCCAGGCAGCTAGTAAAGCCTTCCCCGGCACAGGCCCCTTAAGACAAGACTCTTTCTGTTGAGCATTCCCATGGAAACCAAGTAACTAACTTGAGGAGGAACATAAAAACTTGCTTTTTTGGAGGAGCGAGGAACACCTGCCACCTCTGCAAATGGAGAGCCGAACACACAGCGCTTTTACACATCGTACAGAACGCACTTTCACTGGCTCTCAATGAGACCCTCACATCTGTTATCGCTTACATGAATAGCCATTTATCAGAGATTTGTGAGGGGACTGTGCGCTAGCGGAATAAACATCGTAAGGATATCCCATAGATCTCAAAGCTTTCAGTGTCACAGTCGGGGATCAATGCCAATGCTGTGTTTTGTGGCAGATCTACATTTATGTTCTTTTAATCAGACGCTTTTTTAGCATAGGAAATTGCTCATATTGTGACGTCTATTTTGGCGCATGTATGGAAGGCTGTCAGGGACAAAAGGATGAAATTGGATTGTGTCAACATGCAGTTTGGTTATGTACATACAATAGGACATTTCCTGCAGGCATCTTGAAGTCAAAACTAAATCAAAAAACTACAAACTGATTTGACGTCAAAGCCTTGACATCTATTTGACATCCACACATTGATGCCAATTTGACCACTAAAATAACAACATAAAATCTTCAATTGTTCAATTTTGTGTCCCTACAATGCATGTAATCTATCTAAAACTACACTACCTGACAAAAGTCTTGTCGCCTATCCAAGTTTTAGGAACAACAAATAATAACTTGACTTCTAGTTTATCGTTTGGTATCAGAAATGGCTTGTATGAAAGGCAAAGGTCTTTTGATTACGCTTATTTTACCAAAATAAAATATGATCATGTCTTGATTTTTAATTATTTAATTAGGACAGTAAGGTCTGACTTTGCTTAGACAAAAGTCTTGTCACTTAACAGAAATAATGTCCAGTATAGAATAAAAAGTCATGCTGCAGTGTAAACAGAATTATTATTGTGTATGACTCTCATGAGTTTGGAGGACTGCATCCATACACCTCTGCAATGACCCAATTCACTGATTGATAAAGTCATCTGGAATGGCAAAGAAAGTGTTCATGCAGGACTCCCAGAGATTTGTGACATCCCAAATAGAACACTAAAGTTTTTTTTACTAATAGAAATTCCTAGTCGAGGTTTAACGGTTGCCAGATTAGTAAATAAACTACCAAACTACTACCTGTCACGAATACAACCACATTCACTAAAGGGAGGTGTCACAACGCTTGCAAAAAACTAAATAAATAGTAATTCAACCCTTCCTCTATATTTGAGCAAAGCTGCCACCATTGAATCACACTTCTTGCACCTTTTGCTCATGTTAAGGTGCCAATTTTTAAGGTGTTTTTTTTAAAACCTGGAAATACCTAGCAATAGTGTCAAAATTTACACCTTTACAAGAACTTCATTCATTTTCCTTCAGCTTAGTCTCTTTATTCATCAGGGGTCTCCGCAGCGGAATGAACCGCCAACTTTTCCAGCATATGTTTCACGCAGCGGACGCTTTTCCAGCTGCAACCCATTACTGAGAAACATCCACACACACTCATTCACTACGGTCAATGTAGTCAACCCACACCAACACAGGAGAACATGCACACTCCACACAAAAACGCCAACTGACCCAGCCGGGACTCGAACCAGCAACCTTCTTGCTGTGAGGCAACAGTGCTAACCGCTAAGCCACCATGTCGCCCCTTTACAAGAACTAATTTTACTTAACTTATTTCATCACAGAAAAAACAACACAGTTGTTTGCTTTGTTTATCTTGTAAGGCTATTGGTGCCCATAAAAACCTCAACTGTCACATTCCACAGGTGGGATGTTTGTCGGTATTTATTTACATTTTATATTTGCAACTTGTCTTGACAAACTATCATGTGCATATATTGTGTGTCATTTTAATATCTTGCCATCATGATATATGCAAATATAGCCTCAAAAACATCAACCGGCAGTCAAAATGTAACCAATGGCAGTTAAATTCAGGTGAGTCATCTTCCATAAAATCGATTGTGTCAACATGATAAAGTGGCAATTTTACTGTGTTTTCTTGCAGTATGCATAGACACACAATTTCTAGAATGCTAATTTATGTCTGATCTATGCATATGAAAGTACACCCTTATAACATAGTACTAGATCTAATAATATATAGTAATAGTTAGAAATGAAGTCTGATGTTTCACATGTATTCCAACGTGGCACATATAGTATGCAAATTAAGTCTCAAATACTTGAATAGCCATTTTTTAAGTGATTTGTGGGGAGACTGAATAAACATTGTAGGGATATCCATAGATCTCAAAGCATTCAAGATTAATATAATATAGAAATAATAGAATAGAACACTCACTGGCCACTTAATTAGGTTAACCTGTCCAACTGCTCGTTAATGCAAATTTATAATTAGCCAATCACATGGCAGCAACTCAATGCATTTAGGCATGTAGACATGGTCAAGAAGATCTGCTGCAGTTCAAACTGAGCATCAGAATAGGGAAGAAAGGGGATTTAAGTAACTTTGAACGTGGTATGGTTGTTAGTGCCAGACGGTCAGAGTATTTCAGAAACTGCTGATCTACTGGGATTTTCACGCACAACCATCAGAGAACAGTTTACAGAGAATGGTCCAAAAGAAAATGTCCAGTGAGAGGCAGTTCTGTAGGCACAAATGCCTTGTTGATGCCAGAGTTCAGAGGAGAATGGCCAGATTGGTTCGAGTTGATAGAAAGGCAACAGTAACTACACGTTACAACTGAGGTACTCAGAAGAGCATCTCTAAACACACAACATGTCCAACCTTGAGGCGGATGGGCTACAGCAGCAAAAGACCACACCAGGTGCCACTCCTGTCAGCTAAGAACAGGAAACTGAGGCTACAATTCGCACAGGCTCACCAAAACTGGACAATAGAAGATTGGAAAACGTTGCCTGGTCTGATGAGTCTCGATTTCTGCTGCCACATTCGGATGGTAGGGTCAGAATTTGGCATCAACAACATGAAAGCATGGATCCATCTGGCCTTGTATCAACGGTTCACACTGGTAGTGTAATGGTGTGGAGGATATTTTCTTGGCACTCTTTGAGCCCATTAGTACCAATTGAGCATCATGTCAACGCCACAGCCTACCTGAGTATTGTAGCTGACCATGTCCATCCCTTCATGACCACAGTGTACCCATCTTCTGATGGCTACTTCCAGTAGGATAACGCTCCATGTCATAAAGCATGAATCCTCTCAGATTGGTTTCTTGAACATGATAATGAGTTCACTGTGCTCAAACACCATCACAGTCACCAGATCTCAATTTAATAGAGCACTTTTGGGATGTGGTGGAATGGGAGATTCGCATCATGGACGTGCAGCCAGCAAATCAGCAGCAACTGCATGATGCTATCATGTCAATATGGACCAAAATCTCTGAGGAATATTTCCAGTACCTTGTTGAATTTATGACACGAAGGATTAAGGCAATTCTGAAAGCAAAAAGATGCCCAACACGGTACTAGTAAGGTGTACCTAATAAAGTGGCCAGTGAGTGTGTTATAGAATCAATATGGCAAAGATATCCATGGATCTCAAAGCATTTAGAATCAATGCTAACTCTGTTTTTTTGTAGCTCATCTGTATTTATGTTCTTACAGCAGAAGTTTTCTCAGCACAGGAAATTGCTTATATTCCGATGATTACATAAGCATCAATGTTGCATTAGTGCTGATTGAAGACGAGAAAGATAGAAAGTCCATACTGTGCTGAGTCACGCGTGTATCACATTTAGCGACTAAAAGTTTCTGCACTTTTGCCTCAGACCCGTGACCAGGGGCCTTTAAGGGTCAACGCATCACCGGCTGCGAGCGGAGAGTTTTGGAAAGTATCAAGAGCTTTCTTGATTTGTTCATTAACAGCATTAATCATTAACTGAGGTGCCATTGTCCCAGGCCAGCTGTCTACTGCTTATTCTGCTCTGAGCCTCTGGTTAGCAGAGCTCACACAGACCTGCCTCTTTAACTTTACAAACTGACAGCTGCTCTTCACAGTCATGTCAAAAGAAAGCACTGTTCCACAATCAGGGTATTTTTGGAGAAATGTTACTGATGTATTACTGTACGTCGCTGTCTGTGTGCTACTGTGAGAGTTTATTCCAGGTCAGTTAGCGTGACTCTTGCATTCAGATAAGTGAATATTTGATTTATCTACTTCTAGAATAATAGGATTGGGTGAAATATTGATTTTGCAGTTCATTTTTTCAGTATCTGAACAGTCTTGATAATAATTTCGACATTTCCTTGCAGTGTCTTTTTGTGGGTCATATTTGTTTTTTTGCCATCTTTCTTGTTTATGGTCTTGTTTTTATGCTTTATTTTACATTTGGCACATATTATTGTTATATGAATGGTTTGTCTGTCTGTTCTTTGTTTATACGTGTCTGCAAAAAAGCATAATAAAAAAGACTCAAAGAAATTCCAAGACTTAACTCCTACAATCATTTTGCAATAGCCATGCAAAATTTACAGCTCCATGACAAACATTATTTTATTCAGGACAAGACTTTATCTGGTAACACTTTATAATACCTACACACTATGAATCATATTTTAAGCATTAGCAAATAGTTGATTCATTATCTGTTAAGTATTAACTCTACATTAATAGACGTTAATAAGCAGTTTCTAAATACAGCTACAAATGCTGTATTCTTGACTTATAAGCACATGTATAATGTGCTTAATGATTGTATTTTATACTTTGTTATTGATTATTTTTTTATTAATCAAAGTATTGCATTATTTACAAACTAGTTATTTAAAAATAGTTGGTGCTATTTTAATATCATTCAGAATGAGTCAGTAAATGATTAATAAACTAATTAAATTAACATTCATATATCTTATTATTCAGGCATATACTAATAGTTAATTTGTATGTTAATAAATGCTTTATTAAGCCAATTTCATCCAGTTTTGTGACCTAATCTAGTGAGGACTGTTTATGCTTTATAAATCCCTTATAAATGTCAATTAAAGGTTCAGTTATAATCTAAACAGTAAAAGTAAAAATAAAAATAAAAAATCTTTGCAATCTTATGCAAAATAAAATTACTGTGCAGTTTAAACATCACTCAATAACTTTGGAAATGTTGTATCATAATATATTGTTAAACTAATGTAATGTTGTTTTATCCTACTTTATTTAATTGTATGTATTTCTAATTGTATTTTGACAGTCCTACTGTATTATTCGGCATTGTTTAAAGTTCACAGTAATTTTATTTTTTGAGGTAAGATTGCAAACATTTATTTTGCATTTGATACTGAGCCTTTAATTGTCATTTATTGTCAATTAATTGTCACCAGCGATCTAGCCCATGCAGATCGCTGGAGAGCTACAAATCTGCCAGCAAATAAACTACATATCCAGTCATGCACCACTCACACACCTGGCCTAGATGATTGCCCCATGATTGCAAACAAATACAGCCAAAGCTGTTTAGGACTAATTACACAGACTACACACCTGTCAAACACACACATGTTGCTGAGTCTTGTTATACTGTTAGTCAACAATTAAACGTGTTTTCCTTGCCTTGTCTTGCCGTGTTTTTGACCCTCGCCTTGTTATTTTGTTTAATTTGCCTGCTGCCTGCCTGTATTGACCTACAGTGCATCAGGAAGTATTCATAGCTCTTCACTTTTTCCACATTTTTTTAAGTTACAGCCTTATTCCAAAATGGATTAAATTCATTTATTTCCTCAACATTCTTCACACAATACCACATAATGACAATGTGAAAAAAGAGTTTTTAAAATTGTTGTACATTTATTTTAAAATAAAAAATCCGTAAAATCACATGCACATAAGTATTCACAGCCTTTGCTCAATACTTTGTTGATGCACCTTTGGCAGCAATTACAGCCTCAAGTCTTTTTGAATATAATGCCACAAGCTTGGCAAACCTGTATTTGGGAGTTTTTGCCCATTCCTCTTTGCAGTACCTCTCAAGCTCTATCAGGTTGGAGAGGAAGTGACGGTGTACAGCCATTTTCAGATCTCTCCAGATATGTTCAATAGGATTTGGGTCTGGGCTCTGGCTGGGCCACTTAAGGACATTCACCGAGGTGTTGTGAAGCCACTCCATTGATATTTTGGCTGTGTGATGACAGGACTGGCACCCGGTGTGGTCTTCTGCTGCTGTAGCCCATCCGCCTCAAGGTTGGACGTGTTGTGGGTTCAAAGATGCTCTTCTGCATGCCTCGTTTTTAACGAGCGGTTATTTGAGAGCTCTGTTTAAACTGCAGCAGATCGTCTTGATCATGTCTACATGCCTTAATGCATTGAGCTTCTGCCATGTGATTGAAAATTTGCGTCAACGAGCAGTTGTATTAGTTGTACCTAATAAAGTGGCCGGCGAGTGTATATATGACATACAAGTTTGAATTTTGCAGATTCCTAAGGGCTAAGGTTGCTCTGTTAAATAATAGCATTTAAACAGCACAATTTACGCCTTTTTTTTTCAATCAATATGAGGCGATTACACCTGAATATGTAAATGTATATGAGTGAAACATAATAGAATTGACATGATTGAAATTCGAAATCAAATTGAGAATGAAATCAACATGTGTTAATATACTCAGCCATAATTATTCATGCATTTGCTTTCTTACTTCCACTCCACCTGTTTATTGTAAGCTGTATATTTTTATCTGTTGCATTTTGAATTAGGAATTTGGATGCCACTTGTTACTTGAGTTTTGCACAGTGCTGTTGCAAATATTTACTTAGAAGCAACCAACACGGCGAAGGAAGTGTGTTGGTGTCATTTTCTGTGTAAAACGAGTGCAAGATATTATAAGCTGTATCATAGCAACAACTTTTGCTTGCTTTGTCAACAGTGCCATTCCTTGTGGTTGGCATCATATTTTCACTTACTTAGTGTTATCGCTTTGCCACTACCCACATTGCGCAATACTTCAAGTAACTAGACTGTGTAAATATTGTATCCATAAACTCATATAGACCTTTAAAGTTTTGTCTTTTATATGTGCCATAAAGGATTTTTTAATATATTTTGATCAGGTCTTTGAATGTGCCGCTCTAAGTGCTTTCACTTAAAGGGCCAGTTCACCCAAAAAAAATAAATAATATTTACTTACCCTAAAGTGGTTCCAAAGCTTTATGAGTTTCTTTCATCTGTTGAACACAAAAGGAGATATTTTGAAGAAAGCATTAACATAGTAATAATAATAATTCATAATAGATAACTACATTTGTGTAGCTCTTTTCTGGACACTCAAAGTGATTTACACATTTTTGAGGCGATTCTTCTCATCTACCACCAGAGTGCAGCATCCACCTGGATGACGCAACGGCAGCCATATTGCACCAGACCACACACCAGCTGATTGGTGGAGAGGAGACAGAGTGATGAAGCCAATTATCATATGTCCGTGGGCAAAGTGGCAGGATGCCAGGGTTACAACATCCTTAAACCTCGGTTTAACGTTTTATCAGAAAGACGGTGATCATTGAGCAGTACAGAGTCCCCTTCACTATACTGGAGCGTTAGGACTCACACAGACTGCAGGTTGAATGCCCCCTGCTGGTCTCACTTCCCATTCAGGTACTGACCACAGAGAGTCGGGACCTCAGTTTAACGTCTCATCCAAAAGACAGCGCCCGCTGCTGGCCTCACTAACACCACTTCCGGCAGTAGCCTAGCTTCCCCATGTGGTCTCCCATTCAAGTACTGACCGGGTGCAGCCCTGCTTAGTTTCAGTTGGCGAACGTGTGAGAGTTGCAGAGAGCCACCTGCCAGCTAATGTGTAACATCCATACACTCTCAGAAATAATGGCACAAGAGCTGTCCCTGGAGTGACATTTTCAAAAGCTACACATTTGTACATAAAGGGTCCATATTGGTACCTCAAAGCTATTAGTAACTTAAAATT
>CAIGQZ010004625.1:2574628-2585548 GCA_903798205.1 Danio tinwini
GTGTGTGTGTGTGTGTGTGTGTGTGTGTGTGTGTGTGTGTGTGTGCAGTTAAATAAATCCCATCTGGCTTGTCTTTTTGAATCATTTAGTGTCAGAATAAACCACCTGAGCCAAAATACCCCTGGCTCGCTCAGTCTGGCAGCAAATGCATGTGTCTGTATAGCATGCTGCATTCTTGGAAAACCAATTCTTTTTTTATTACATCACTTGAGTGCAAACTTGCCCTGGCTTTCCTCAGAGTATTACTTTTTGTCATCATCTCTTAATCCACTCAAAAGAAGAAAACACGTGAGGGCATGTGGGCAGCGAGTTACACTGCATTTACCACAGCTGAGTTAAATTACTTGACATTACACGATGATTTATAGCAGCTACAGCACTCAAATCTCAGCCATCTTATAAAGACGTGGCCTGTTTTACCTCCGGTCTCTTGAATATGACATCATAACGGGGCGTAAGCTTTTAGAGACTAATAATCCCACACTTTCATATGAACAGCAATCCTGTCCTGAATGATGCTACAGTAATAATCTACAAAAGAAAGAGAGTAATAAACAGTCAGTCTTGTACAGACAGTCACATACACTTAATACACAAATACACTTCACTGAACATGTACACATACATGGACATCACCTATATACTATATAACTGCAGGTTACTTTGTTTATATATTATAACTTTAACTGTTAAAAGCTACTATTTAGTCGGCACAATAGCCTAGTGGTTAGCACACTGACATGCAGTATGGTGATATAGCACTTCAGGGCGTCCTGAGTTTGAATCCTGGCTCAAGGACATTTCCCATCCCTACCCTCTCTCTCTCCCACTTCGCTTCCTGTCTGAAATACTGTCCTATCCACTTAATAAAGGCAAAAATAAATCTGTAAAAAAAGCTACTATTTAGTAGTTAAGTCATTCATTCCTTTTCCTTCGGCCTAGTCCCTTATTTATCAGGGGTCGCCAAATCGGAATGAACCGCCAACTATTCCAGCGAATTCAGGGTTAGCCAGAACCCAGTACTGGAAAACACCCATACACACTCATACACTACGGCCAACTTAATTTATTTAATTCACCTATAGCGCATGTCTTTGGACTATGGGATAAAACTGAGCACCCTGAGGAACGCCACAGAACACCGGAAGAACATGCAAACTCCACATTACTGGCACAGCAGAGACTCGAACCAGCAACCTTCCTGCTGTGAGGTGACAGTGTTAACCACTGAGCCACCGTGCCACCCCTAGTAGTTAATTAGTTAAAGTTATTAGTAGCTAATAAAGTTATGCTAACTAATAACTTTAATTTGTTTTTATTTTGATTGTAACGCAATAATATGCACCTTTTGTAAAGCTGCTTTAAAACAATAATTATTGTGAAAAGCGCTATACAAATAAATTTGACAGTCTGTTCATTAGCAATCAAGGGTGCGTTTCCGAAAACCATCGATAGCCAACTAAGGTCGCAAGTTCCCGTCGTTACAAACATAGTTTGTTGATTTGGCGTTTCCCAAATCCATTGTTCCAACAAACATTCGCAAACTGCGTCGCAAACTTGTATGTTTGCAACTACACCCCTTGAGCTGTAGTTAGAAACATAGGTTCTGGCTGTGTTCTATTCCCAGTTATCCGCCCCATGCCCTATTCATTTAGAACATTCTAACATTTAAATGGATGATTGATCTCGGAATGATTAAAAAAAAAACATTAATTTGCTTTCTGTAACGTATTTTTACAGTTCAGTTTGATCTTCTTATAGACAATTGCGTTCCCTTCGCAGTGCACTTTGAAAACATTGATGTCATTTTGAACACAGCCGTGGCTCATGACGAAAGCTATAGGTGCCCTATTATTTAAAAGCGGAATTTATGTTACGTCTCTAAAGCTTGTGAAAACAAAAAAAACATAGCATACGTTAATGCTTTTAATTTATAGTAGGTTATTAAGTAACTGTACTGTATAAGTTAGGGGCCTGTTGGTTAGAACATTTCAATATTTATTACAAGTACAAAGTACAAACCTACTTAATAATAATGATAACAATAATTATAATTGAATATATAATAATTGTAAATATTTAATATTTTTAAATGTGTGTGCGGGTAAACCAATATAATTTGCACAAAGAAATTATGGGGTTCTTCTCTCAAGAAGTTGTTACTCCACCCCGTTTAGAGCATCATTATGGGCGTTTGCCATTATAACTAGTATGTTTCAAACAATATATCTGCGACAGAGAAACTACAGTTTTGGGAAACACTCGTCACTACATCATTCTTTTCACAAACAATGCATCGTACTATGATAGTTCAGCCCTTGTTTGGGAAACGCACCCCAGGATGTTTCTTTCTACATCAATATGTCAATGAGTGGCAACAATAAAATGTATGCTAAATATATAACTGTAAACATAAATTGTATACACATTAAAGTATAGGGTAGAGTATAGACTTTTTTTTTGCATATTTGATAGTTTCTCAGCAGCGGAAGTCATCATAGTTGGGTCAATAAGAGTAAATGAGCGAATACCACAATTTTTTTTAATTTTTGCATTCAAATTGGCCCAAATAATAAACAAAAACTCCATAATAGTGTTTTTAGGACTTGTCAGAAAAAGGGAGAAATGAGTGCAACTGATAATGGCAGCCAGAAAAGAGAACATCATCAAATTTACTGTCCATCAAACACGATCTCACAGCAATTCATAACTTTTTGATTTAGTGGCTAATTCGTATGAAATCGTACGATCAGATTCGTACAATTTAATACGATTTGCTCATCCTTGAATGACGGTTGGGTAAATTGAAAATATTGGATATTTTTAAATGTGTGTGCGTGTAAAACAATATAATTTGCACAAAGAAATCATGGGGTTCTTCTCTCAAGAAGTTGTTACTCCACCCCGTTTAGAGCATCATTATAGACGTTTGACGTTAAAATTAATGCGATTCAAACAATAGATCTGCGACAGAGAAACTACGGTTTTGGGAAACACTCGTCACTACATTGTTCTTTTCACAAACAATGCATCGTACTATGATGGTTGCACTGAAGAGATTAGAGCTGCTGGATTTACAACACGTCAATTCATCAAATTCTCCTTAACTACATGACAATAAGTGGCTGTTAAAAGGCAAACGTTCTAGTTGTCTAAACAGTGTGTATCTGTTGTTGTAAGAGTATGTGTAAAATGATTATTATTGTCATCTTCAATACACATCGGAGTGCATTTTACAAAGCAGTTTTTTGTTGTTTTGCTAGTAAATCTATGTATTAAGAGGGCGGCACGGTGGCTTAGAGGTCAGCACTGTCACCTCACAGCAAAAAGATCGCTGGCTGACTGTGTAGATCCGAAATATATGCAAGTGTTGGTGCAAAACAAAAACAAAAAAGTGGAATTCTTGCAGATTTTAATGCAAAAGTACTGGAGTGAGAACTACATGATAATGAGAAGGCCTTCTAGAAGAAAGCTGCATAGCGCTGCATAGCTGAGTGCAGGATTTGACATCCTTGATTTCCTGTCACTGGTAGTCACATGGCGAGTGTGGGCAACAAGCTGAGTAAAAGTGGAATGCGTTAAAAAGGCGAGGCAGAAGTGCAAACGTTGCAGTCTCTCTCGCTCTTACATAGACACTACTGTTCTGACTGCATCTGAGCCGTTACGAAGCAAAGAATGTGAAGACATTTTCAGGCAGAGCTGTGCAACAAGTCATCAGGGCGGGCAGGCTGAGGCCAAGTACTTAGAGAATGACGAAAATGTGCTTGATGTGAACAAAATAAATCATTTCTGCACACGTAAACGTACTTATGTAATTCATCTACACTTTGCATCTACACTCTAGTCATTCCATCTAAGGACTATATTTGTCCTTCCTCTCTCTTTCTGTATAAGTTGGTTTTCAGCTGTATTTATAAACGGAGTCAGTCTAAAAGGTTTTTAAAACAGTAGTGTCAAAAACAAAATATACCCAAAGTCTGATGCAAGTCAACTGACACCACAGCTATCTTGTTTTTTTTAGAGTAGAACATGGATATATACAGTGAGGGAAAAAACTATTTGAACCCCAGCTGATTTTGTAAGTTTGCCCACTAACAAAGAAATGATCAGTCTATAATTTCAATGGTAGGTTTATTTGAACAGTGAGAGACAACAATGACAAAAAAATGACAGAAAAATGAAGAGTTATACTCAAAAAGAGTTATAAATTAATTTGCATTTCCATGAAGGAAATAAGTATTTGATCCCCTATCCGTCAGCAAGATCTCTAGCTCCCAGGTGGATCTTATACAGGTAACGAGCTGACATTGGCAGCCCTCTCACTTCGTTACCTGTATAAAAGAGACCTGTCCACAGCTATCAATCAATCCAGATGCCAAACTCTGCACCATGGCCAAGACCAAAGAGCTTTTCAAGGATGTCAGGGACAAGATTGTGGACCTACACAAGGCTGGAATGGGCTACAAGACCATCGCCAAGCAGCTGGGTGAGAAGGTGACAACAGTTGGTGCAATTATTCGCAAATGGAAGAAACATAAATTAACTGCCAATCTCCCTTGGTCTGGAGCTCCATGCAAGATCTCACCTCGTGGAGTTTCAATGATAATGAGAACGGTGAGGAATCAGCCCAGAACCACTCAGGAGTAACTTGTCAATGATCTCAAGGCAGCTGGGACCATAGTCACCACATAAACAGTTGGTAACACATTTATTAAGGTGTATCCATATAAGGACTGAAATCTTGCTGTGCCCGCAAGGTCCCCCTGCTCAAGAAAGTCCATCTACAGGCCCGTTTGAAGTTTGCCACTGAACATCTGACTGATTCAGAGGAAGACTGGGTGAAAGTGTTGTGGTCAGATGAGACCAAAATTGAGCTCTTTGCCATCAACTCAACTCGCCGTGTTTGGAGGAGGAGGAATGCTGCCTATGACTCCAAAAACACCGTCCCCACCGTCAAATATGGAGGTGGAAACATTATGCTTTGGGGGTGTTTTTCTGCCAAGGGGACAGGACAATTGCACCGCATCAAAGGGAGGATGGATAGGGCCATGTACCGTAAAGTGTTGGGTGAGAACCCCCTTCCCTCAGTCAGGGCATTGAAAATGGGTCGTGGTTGGGTATTCCAGCATGACAATGATCCAAAACACACGGCCAAGACAACAAAAGATTGGCTCAAGAAGAAGCATATTAAGGTCATGGAGTGGCCTAGTCAGTCTCCAGACCTTAATCCCATAGAAAATCTGTGGAGGGAGCTGAAGGTTCCAGTTGCCAAACATCAGCCATGAAACATTAATGACTTGGAGAGGATCTGCAAAGTGGAGTGGGCCAAAATCCCCCCTAAATGTGTGCAAACCTTGTGACCAACTACAAGAAACGGCTGACCTCTGCGATTTGCAACAAAGGTTTTGTCACCAAGTACTGAAGCATGTTTTTAAAGGGATCAAATACTTATTTCCTTCATGGAAATGCAAATTCTAATCGCAATAACTAATCGCAAGGGGCTGCGATATGAAATGTATTTGTATTATTTAATTTCCACTGCCCAGACCAAATGTGTGACTGCCGTCTGTGTGTGATAGTCTTACTAGCAATTGAGTGAGCACAATTGAGTGATGAGTGTCTTGCTAAAAAGTCAACTCATAGTATTGCCAGTGACACTCAATCTAGTAGCAAGCAACAACAAAGTACAATTGCAGAGTTGTTTCAGCCACGTTAGTTTGCTAAGTGTTCTGTATTTATATAATTATTATTTAGTTTTTCTTTTTATAATAAGCTACATGCCCAAATCTCCCAAATTCGAGTTCAACTTGTTTACAGAAAGGTAAAGTCATTTTATTTGTTTACTGTTTGCTATAGAGAAAAATGAGTGTTTCATTTATGAATATTTAATGTTTAAGTAATCTTTTCAGTTGCTTTTTTTAACTAACAATCACTGCATTTTAGCTGTAAGAAGCTACGATACAGATAATTGAGCTGAATCGCAAATCAAATCGAAATTGCAATATCTGTCAAAAAATTAAAATAAATAAATCGCAGTAAGATATTTTCCCCAAATCGCACATCCCTATGCCCCGTTGACAGATTTTATACCTTTATTTTTTTTGAGAGTGTATAGTTGCCTGTGCACATTTTAGTGCAGGGTTAGGGGCCATTTACAAAGAGCATATTTTCTCACTGAAAAAGGTGAGACCTGGGCTGTGCATTTGGGGGAAAAAAAGCAAGTTCTCAAAACGTGTGGAACTTGAAACACTACAAATTCTGCCTAACCCAAAAACAATGGGAAAGTAGCTCAGAGTAATGAAAAAATGCAGCCTCTTATAGTGTGAAAATGTAAACCATGCAGCTTCAAGCATGACTAAGTACATTCACTGAAACTTACGCCACAGACCATTAGTCAAACAACTCATTTACTGAAAAGTGTGGGAGGAAAAAAAACTGCAGAACATGACGTATGGCTGGAGCTTCAGCATGTAGTTCATTGGCGCAGGGCCGCATGTATAGTCATAACTGGACGGGCTGAAGATTATCTCAGGCTCTCACATGTTGTCGGATAAAATCCTGCCGTTGCAGGTGGGTAACTGACCGCTGAAAGTGCCAACCACATTGTCTGACTGCAATGATAATGGAGAGGCGTGGAGCCTTTTCCTAGTCGCAAGAGAGAGGCACTGTAGGGGCTGAAGTCTGGATGTTGGCCCCTTGTGTGAGTTAGTGCTGAGCGTCTGCAGCTGGAGCTTTTGGCCTCTGACAGGAGAGACTTCAATGTGTTTCTGTTGGAAGAACAGGCTCTTATTACTGGTGCAGGGCAATGACATGCAACGCCTCACCTGCAAAATTGACTAGATACATCCACATGTGTGGCCTTTGAAAGTAGAGTGGAATAGAATATTCTAAATTGACAAGATACATCCATGTGTAACCCAGGCTCATTCTGAAAATGTACTGCTATATACATTTCTGGAGAGCACCAAATACGTGCCAGGAAATACGTTTTTTTGCAGTTTTTGTTTTCGCAAATCCACCAGAGGTCGATTGCCATTCGCACCTGCTGTTCTCATGTAAATCCATCAGAGGCCACTGTTGACTGACTGACTGACTGAATGACTAACTGACTGATCGACTGAGCCACCCTTCTCCTTCCTTGTTTTCAAAAGCACAGATTGACCCGCCCACCCACTTCCCTAAACACATCCCACGGTTGTAAAAAGCAATCCAGAAAAAGAAAAGTCCCTTGCCTGATTTTTACCATGTTTTTAGATTTTACCATATTCTCACCCAGGGGCGTTGCTAGACATAAAGCTCTACTGGCACTTTATGCTTGACACATGGCAGAGAATCCGCTTTTTAAGTTTTTTCGGCATGCATGTTAACAACTGGGACTAAGCACCGGGAGAAGAGCAACGCGTCCGAGTCCGGCAGGAGTGGTGTGTGAGGTGTGCGGGTGCGGTTTTCTGAGCACATGCAGAGATGCGTCAGTTTGCTTTTTGATTAAACTACACTGCTTTCACCAGCGTTGGTTCGGTTGCACATAGAGAATAACTTCTTTATTCCGAGATTACCCCCCTTAATACATACACGTACATATAAAGTAAATCATATCTCAAAGCATTTACTGAGCCACTGGCGATTTTTACTGGGGCACGTGCCCAAGTAAATTGGGTCTAGTGACACCCCTGTTCTCACCCTATTATTTACTTGTTTTATTTAATTTTTTGGTGTCTGTTTTTGTCTTACCTGCATTCTGGAACCATTAATTGCCGGACTCGAACCCAGTCAACGTGGTCAACTCCTCTCTGCATCTCAAGTCCACCGATGTACATGGCGAGCTACTGGGCAAACTGGTAACAGCGGTAAATGCCATCCACATGGAGGTAAGCAGTTAGCTGGTAAGTGCAAAAAAGAACGGGGTCATACCACCCCAGAGAGTTCATTTTAAAGATGAAAAGCAGCCATACGTAGTTCTGGCTACATAATTCGCAATCTCCAGAAATGTATATAGGTCTACGTTTCCGGAATGAGCCCATGTTGTCCACATGTGTGGCCTTTGACAGTAGAATAGAATAAAATAGAATACATTATTCTAAATTGACTAGATACATCAACATGTGTGGCCTTTGAAAGCAGAATAGAATACAATAGAATAGAAAAGAACAAAACAGAACAGAATAGAAGAATATAATATTCTAAATTGACTAGTAAGTGCTAAATACAAATGTTAATATAATAATAATTTATATAGGGGCATCACGGTGGCACAGTCACCTCACAACAAGAAGGTTGCTGGTTCGAGTCCCGGTTGGGTCAGTTGGCATTTCTGTGTTGAGTTTGCATGTTCTCTCTGTGTTCACGTGGGTTTCCTCCGGGTGCTCCGGATTCCCTCACAGTCCAAAGACATGCGGTACAGGTGAATTGAATAAGCTAACATTGGCCATAGTGTATGTGTGTGAATGAGTATGTGTGAGTGTAAAGATGTTTGGGTTGTGGCTGGAAGGTCATCCGCTGTGTAAAACATATGCTGGATAAGTTGGCGGTTCATTTCGCTGTGGCCACCCCTGATTAATAAAGAGACTAAGCCCAAAAAGAAAATGAATAATTTATATGTATTTAAGATGCCATGGAGCCCTAAATACAACTAAAGACTCTACCATCCTCATGCGAGTGACAACCATCCTAATATACAAAAAGACATCTACAAAATTTAATCTATAAAAACCTCATTTTGTTCAGATCCTGACCAACAAGCTGTGCTCTACGTATATATTTAACAGAAATGATATATCATGCGGGTTGCAGCTGGAAGAGCATCTGCTATGTAAAACATATGCTGGATAAGTTGGCGGTTCATTCCGCTGTGGCGACCCCAGATTAATAAAGAGACTAAACCGTAAAGAAATGATATATATCATGCATGCATTAATGGCTATCTGTAATACCTCCTTCTGGTAAGTAATCTGCACATTTACGGTTATCAGAAATCTTCATGTCCACTGCTCTGTATACTTGTTACAGTATATGTCTCACACAACGTCTCTACACATAAGCAGTACCTCGTGTGTGGGTTCAGACGGGACACTGGTTCCTCAGAGTCACCGTGGCCTCCATCCAGCCTCTTTTGGCTCAGGCAGCATCTTTCCATCCTGCACAGTGTCAGTACAGAAAACCAGCACTCAACACAGCCATCCAGACAAGTGTCAATGTGTGCAAACCACTGCAAAACAGACGCATACACAGAAAATTATTATAAATATTAATATTAATACAAGCACTCACATACCTAAAAGTGTGCCTTTCTGCCACTGAACAGCAAATGACCTGTTTTATAAGCAAACTGGCTCAACAAACAGCAGTCACACATAGTGGATCAGTGGCGCCACCTTGAGGTTATTAGTTGCAAACACAGACTGATGAATGGAGAAGACGATCCAGAAGCTTTTTCTATATGAGTTTAATACTCTCATATTTCTAAATAGGCATATACATATAGGTAAACTATACACAGTGGTGGTTTCAGTTTAAATGACAACTGGGCGAACCACCCCATTTACACCACCCTCCTCCATCCCCCTAGAAATAAAAGAGACACTATGTGGTTGACCTTTTATTACTCCTATTGGAACACATGTAATTGTCTCAAACAAACAATTCAGACAGACAATTTTACTAATATTTCACTATATCTGGACCTTTTTTTGCTGCAAAGTCATCCATTTTATCGTCATTTAGCCTATTAAAGTTTACACTATACAACATATATTGGCCTTTGCAGAAATATACTACATTTTTACATAAAATATGCTAAAAATATATATATTTTCAAGGTTTATATATAATAAGATTATTTGTATAAATTATTAACAATATAAAAATGTATATATTTATATATTATTATTGTTGTTATGGTTGTTATTATCTTGATTAGATGTGTTTTGCCAACATGGGGTAAAGATGGTTAAATATGGTGAAAAGTTAGAAAACGTGTGCATTTGTGTGTGTGTGGCTCTGGACTTCATCGCGTTTTGGGGACCAAAAGTAATACAAGTAATGTTTTTTTATGTCCCCACAAGTCTAGTATTACCAGTAATATTTTAATGCTCCTTGTGTTTTAATCAAAGTAATGCACAGACAGTTTTACAAATTACAAATAAATGCTCTTGGTATTATTCAGTGAATAATACCAAGGAAATGAAAAACTAATCATCAAAGCGGTTTTAAAAAAGTGTAATTACAATTTTAAACCACAAGGTGCCACCAATAATAACTCCATTATAAATCTAGAGAGATTTTGCACACTTGATAATGCGAACATAACAAAATGATGAGACCTTGTAAAAAAAGGAAGTTTTGGTTATGTCAAACTTACTTCTACCAGTTTTTGTTGCAATATTAATAAATACCACATGCTACCATCCATTACAGCCTATCAATTTCTATATTTTCAGATTATAATTTGGTTAAAAATACAAGAAAAGCATTTGGTTTAAAGTCACTCAGAAATGTGGACAATTCACAAATTATTAAAAAAGCAACTGTAAAACAACACTTTGAGTAAAGCATGATGTTTCTAATACTCATATATTTACACGTCTTATCTTTATTAGCCTGCCAGCTTTGTGATCTTAGGATCTTGTCATAAATGTTTTCTTAGGATGACAAATTTAATGAAACAAATTTGACAAAACAGATATTTTATGATCTCGACAATAAAACTTGACCTATCGTTTAAGTCATGAGTGATAAAGTCTTCAGTTTTGGTCGAAACCTGTCCATATGCATATATAAATTAAAATTTGAATAAACAGCACATTATTTGACATTATTTATTAAAGTTTTTTTCCAAATGAATGGCAAAAAATAAAGTGAGCTGGAAAAAATAGAGCGTTAAGGGTTTAAGTTTTTGAGCTTTATTTTCATAAAAAAAAAAAA
>CAIGQZ010004625.1:2600875-2618656 GCA_903798205.1 Danio tinwini
GGTTGAAGCTCTGTCTGTCTTTCTAAGAGGCACACTGGATGAACAAATGAAATGTGAGCTCTTTACTTTATAATCTAATACATGTTCCATACATTGTGCTATTTGAAATAAAATATACAATAGACTGTTTTGAGGTGTATGACCTGAATGGGGATGGATACATCTCACGGGAGGAGATGTTTCAGATGCTGAAAGACAGCCTCAACAGGCAGCCCACCGAAGAGGATCCCGATGAGGGGATTAAGGACATTGTGGAGATTGCCTTGAAGAAAATGGTGCTTGTGTCAGAACATTCATCTGCAATATTATGGGGTTTTATTTTCTTCATCTGTTAGGATGCTTTGGCACAATCTACGTTGTAAAACACACTGTAGAAATAAACATACATTGAATGGAACATGGAATATTTCTCCATTGTTAAAGGGGCAGTTCACCACCAAAAATAAATTTCTGTCAAGATGTAATCAGTCAAGTTTTTCCAAACCTGTTTGAGATCATTTTTTCTTTGAAATGCAAAATGTATTTGGCCTCCATTAAGTACAATAGTATTTTTTTCCCATGGAAATCAGAAGGATCTAAAAAAATTTTGGTTGTTATTGTTGAGTGAACTACCCCTTTATCACATTGCCAATATTTTTCCCATATCAGGATTATGACCATGATGGGAGAGTTTCTTATGCCGTCTTATGAGAAGACGGTCATGGATGAAAACCTTTTACTAGAAGCTTTTGGAAACTGCCTTCCTGATGCAAAGGTAAAACTCACAAGCAACCATGTGTGCATGTAATATTTTTAAAGCACATGCTCTTAAATAATCTTTTCATTCTTCTGGCAGAGTGTACTAGCATTTGAGCAACAGGCATTTCAGAAACAACACGAACACTGGAAAGAATAACTGGATTTTGTGTAAAAATAAACAATTTGTCAAACAATATTTGTGGCTGAAACTAAATAAATAACTAAAGCATTGTTCATTGTAAGACATTGATGGTTTTCTTAAATTCTTCTGCGTGGTTTTGGAGTAGTGTGCTTTACTTGAACAGGTTTAACCTCTGGAACAGACGCTGCCTATGAAAGGAAAATATAAAAGAAAATCAATATATAATGAAATACAGCACATAATATACATGTTAATTCATCCCAAAATGAACATTCAGATACTATACACCCACTCTAATGACTTACACATCTTCCTAATTTTTACAAAAAAAGATTATGATTATTATTTTAGAAATAAATATTTTATTTGCATATCTTCAGAATTCTTGCTATTAGGGCTGCACAATATATCGTTTCAGCATCGATATCTCAATCATTTGTATGTTTTTAGGGCCTGTGACTGAGCATTTCAAGAGAGTTTAAAACATTTGGGAACAAAAATGATTATGTGTAGAAGTGTAACTAAGATTAATTGGATATAATTGTGTACAGAAAAACAATGCTTTTCTTTATTTATATGTCTTGTTTCTAGTCCAAATATCTACATTTTAAAGCAAAAACTTTTTTTTCCTCACACTATTTGCAGATAATTTAGCTTGTTTTAAGGAAAAACTCTCAATTTTGATTCATTTATTTCTTCTGAAGGTGAAAACAAAACAATATTTTTACTTGATCTAAGAATTTGGGATCTTTCGACTAGAAACGAGACAAAGCAAAGAAAGAAAAACATTGTTTTTGCATTGTGATTATTCAATTTCTGTACCTCAACACTGTTAGATTGTCAAACAAAACCACCTTGTGAAACTGTATTCATATCACATTTAGGCATGGGCTGGTATAAGATTCTGACGATATGATAACCTTGGATAAAAATATCACGGTTTTACAGTATTGTGACTACTTCTCTAAAATATATTCTTTTTTAATTCTTTATTCCCCTTTGAAAACAATATATTCTATTTTTTTTTTAAGATTTATAATATTTTGGAGCAGTAAACACGTCAGGTCATATAATTCAAATGAATCATTGACTTCTGCAGTCTTCATTTGTTTCAAAAACACAGATTTCTTGACAATTTAAAATGGCATCTTTGGATATTTTTTCTGCTGGAGATACTGTTGTCCTAAAAAACGTTAAAATATTTTTGCGGTTTTAAAACCTTGACTTTTGCAAACCGCGGAATACTTTGAAAGTGATTGTCCCATGCCTCATCGCATTATCAATCACAAAAAACAATGCAATATCCAATTTTTCCAATATCGTGCAGCCCTACTTGCAATATATATCAAGTGTCCATTGGGATGAATGGATTCTGTGATACATTTTATTCTATGTTATATGAACGAATACAAGCAGGACAGGTTCTAAAATGCTACAAAACACATAGACGTACATTATAGGGGATAGTTCACCCTAAATAAAAACTCTTGTAATAATTCCCTCACCCTTGACTTACTCCAAACTAGTTTGAGTTTGTTTTGTAAAACAATAAAGGATTGAGGAATGTTGGAAGGTTACATGTTTCCAACATTCTTCAAAATATCTTTTTTCAACAGTTCAACCGAACTTGTTTAGAATAAGTGGATAACAATTATAACAATGTTCATTTTTAAGTGAACTATCCCTTTAATACACAGTTAAGAGTGCGTTTTCCAAAACAATGACATAACTCATGGCTGAACTATCATAGTACGATGTGTCGTTTGGGAAAAAAATAATGTTTCCTTTACAAATGTTATTAAGAATATTCCATAATCTATTCTAATAAACTAGCTAATATGTATTTTAATCTCATATATAAATCATATAAATTGTTAATAATAGTGATTTGCAGTGGGCTATAAAAAAAATCCTAATTAATAATAATATTTATTATTATTAATTTGTCATTATTATTATTATTATTATTGTTGTTTGTTTATTTTTTTTTTTTACTGTAAAAGTCTACTTTTACAATTTGACACATTCAAATTACTGCAGAAATGTTCTAACCAACAGGCCCGTGTCATAATTCAGTACAGATACATTTCTTAATAAATCACCTACTATAAATTAAAAGCATTAACGTATGCTATATATATTTTTTTTCACAAGCTTTGGAGACGTAACCTAAATTCCGTGTTTAAATAATAAGTCACCTATAGCTTTGGTCATGAGCCACGGCTGCATTCAAAATAGAATTTAATGTTATCAAAGTTCACCGTGAAGGGAGCGCAATTGAACAAACTGAACTGTAAAAATACTTTGAAAGCAAATTACACCTAAGATAGATGACTTAATTGTTTTTTCGTTTGAAAGGAATAGGGCATAGGGAATAACTGGGAATAGAACACAGCCAGGAACTATGCTTTTACAGGGTATATGCAGAAATCCTAAAGGAAATTTCAATAACTTTTTAAAGACCTCGTCGCCACATTAAGTTCTAATCAGTATCAAACCTTTAACTTATTAAACAGTAGTTAATAAACAGTTGTAGTTAAATAAATGAATGGAGCACAACCATGCAACGGAACTTGGATAAGCTCGGAAGAAACAAACTTTAAAAGAATAAATTACATGGTTGTTTTCAGCGACAGGCTTAAGCCACTGTTTAAACTCGTCTTTCTTCAACCATGATTATGCAAACTTGCATTATCCCATTTTGCTGTCTGTTTTGCTCTATGGTGAGTTATGTGGAGAGCATCACATCACATTCTCATGTTTGTTGCAAATTACGTGACATCACCCGGACAGAGGAGCTTGGCCGGACACACCCGGCCTGAAGCAATCGAGGAAAATAAATATATTTATGCTATTTTGGAGTCAAACACTTTGGACAACGCTTGAACAAAATTTAAGACCACGTAAAGCGAGATTAAGACATTTTAAATACCTTTTAAGGGCCTTAATTTTCTCATAACTGATTTATCAACTTTTAATACTTTAAGACAGAGCGGACACCCTATTCTAACTACAGCTCTTCAGGTGTAGTTGCAAGGGTACAAGTTTGCAACACAGTTTGCAAATGTTCATTGGAATGATGGATTAGGAAAACGCCACATCCACTAATTATGTTTGTAACAACGAAACTTGCAACCTTAATAGGCTAACAATGGTTTTTGGAAACGCACCCCTGGTTAGTACATAATAGCTGAATCTTAAAGTTGGGTTAATAATCCAAATATTGATGACAGTAATAAGAAAACTAACCTTGGTCATGGTGTTACGGATCAAATTGGCAGTAACGTTTAATGAAGGATCCTCCATGTCCAGCTTGGGCAGTTCTGGTAATTTTGGACCAATCAGAACCCCCGTTTTATCTGCTTCATTCAAAAAGAAGGTTTGTTTATCTAGTTTCCTTTTTCTGTTCTCTAAATGCGTAGTCCTTGGCACAAATCTAATAGATGGAGTGGAAATCTTCTGCCTTTGACTCAAATCTCCCTCTTTAACACCTGAAGATGAGGAAGACGCACACTGCGTTGAGGGTTTTTGTAAAGGAGGGATGAAATTATGCAAGGAGCCCATCTTATCCTCTGTCGTTTCATTGGTCCATTGTAATTGTGAGGGCTGGGTAAAATTATTTTGCAGCCTATAAGAAATATCTGCTGTTGGAGGCAAAGGTAACAGAGGAAATCCCATATAGTGAGAATTTACGTTCTCCCTTCTGACTTCTTCAGGGTTTTTCAGCATTTTAGGAGCTTCAGCTGTCTGTTTGTCTGTGCTTGATGATGCCTCTGTGTTTACTTCCTCTTGCTGATTGTATAGTTTTGCTGAAAACAAAATAAGCATGTGATAGTTATTAGATTTTCTACACATGCTATTTATTTTGAGACAATACAAATGCATTAAAATACCTGCATTTTGGCTTGCCCGATTTACATATCTCCTCCTGTCCTGTAATTTCTGCTTGGTTTCCTCCACGGTTTCATACTCGGGAGCATAGCAGACATGCAGCTGACCCCCGAAGAAGCTCTTTTCATCTGTATGCCTTTTAGCTGCCCTGTAATAATAATAATAATAATAAATAAATAAATAAAATAGTTTAGCATGGCATTATCCACTCACTGGCCACTTTATTAGGTACACCTGTCCAACTGCTCGTTAATGAAAATTTCTAATCCACCAATCGCATGGCAGCTACTCAATGCATTTAGGCATGTAGACATGGTCAAGACAATCTGCTGCAGTTCAAACCGAGCATCAGAATGGGGAAGAAAAGTGATTTAAGTGACTTTGAACGTGGCATGCTTGTTGGTGCCAGACGGGCTTGTGTATTACAGAAATTGCTGACCTACTGGGATTTTCACACACAACCATCTCTAGGGTTTACAGAGAATGGTTCAAAAAAGAGAAAATATCCAGTGAGCGGCATTTGATCACTTAATTCTCTATATTTACAGTAATTATTCTCCGATTTCCGCTTTGGTTTAGAGAAAAAAAACATTTTTGTAAAACTGAGTATTTATAGAATTATCAACAACAAAAACTCTTTATAGTATTCTTGAAGTGTTTAATGTCAGTAAGGACATTTACAGTTACAGTGTTATTAAAGAGAAAGAGACACTGTTCTTCTGAACTTATTTATTTATCAAAGAATCTTGAAGAAAAATACCCTTAAATGGTTTAGATGTTAAGTCGTGCAACTTTACATCTTTACTGACAATGATCAGAAATATTATACTGCACACCAAATCAGCATATTAATTATTTCCGAAGAGTCATGTGACAATAACCATGTATGAATGTGAGTACCAAGCATGAAAATGACACTTAATCCTCAACACAATACATTACATTTTTAAACAAGATAGAAAATGTGACAATGTAATAATACTTGCCATTATTGATGCTTTGTTTTTAGTTGATAAAATAATAGCTGACTTGGTGAGCATAAGAGGCTTCCTTTAAAATGGAAGAATCCAAACAATTGAATGGCAGTGTGTGCACTGTATATAGTCATCTATATGTATTAATTTATTGTTTTAATAATTAATAATAATGTTAAGTCACATTTTAGTTCACTCAAAAAATAAAAAAAATACTGTCATCATTTTTCACTCACCCTTCACCCTTAATATTTTTAAGTAGGGCTTGGCAATTCTGCCTAAAATCAAAATCTCGATTATTATTAATGAACGATTATTTTTTTAATTTAATTTGTTTGCCCTCATAGTTCACTAACAATTTTATATGCCATCTAAGGCATCTCTGGTGCAGCTTCCAATCATCGTCAATGTAGGGCAAAGTAAGGCTCAAAAATAAGTCCATCGTCCTACTTGACCAGAGATCCGATGTGGCTGCAAAGTAAACAAAGAAAAACATCGTCCTGGAAAAATTTGATCGATTACAGGTTCTGAATGTCTGTTTCGATTACTTTTCGATTAATCGCCCAGCCATATTTTGAAGAAAGCTTTAAGCCAGTAACTACGAACTTCCATACTACTTTTTCCTACTATGGAAGTCAATGGTTACCGGTTTCCAGCTTTCTTCAAAATATCATCCTTAGTGTTTCCAACAACTTGAGAGTGAGTAAATACTGCATAATTTAATTTATTTTATTTGAGTGAACAATCCCTTTAACAAAGTGAATGCAACTCTGCACCAACATAGCACAATGAGGTCAAATTTGTTTTATTTTCGCACATTCGTTCAGCGACAACTTGTGACAAGCTCCTTATATTGTTTACCATGGTACTTTAAAGGGCACCTATGGTGAAAAATCTACTTTTCAAGCTGTTTGGACAGACATATGTGTTGGTATAGTGTATAGACTGTCATATTGGGGTGATATAAACACACTCGGTCCTTTTTTTTCAATTTAACAACATAAAAACGGTGGACCAATTGGAGCTGTTTTGAGATCGACCGCAACTTGACGTAGGAGTGCGGTCCCCCCGCCCACCAATATTGATTGACAGATGTGCATTACCATCTCCTCAGTATGTTGTTTCACGTCCGCCATTTTCAGCGTGTGAGTCAAAGCGACGTCACCAAAGAAACACTCTGCTCTATTTTTAGATGTAAGGCTCATTGGGCTCAACATTCACCACGTTATCGCTCTCCTCCACGCCAGTGTTTGTGAGTTTTGGTGGGTTTGCATACATGTGTACTTTTTATTGTGTCTTCCTTAAACTTCAGCGGTTTGCATTTCCCGCGGTTACAGAAGCTCCCTGTCATCTTAACTAGGTGCAGCTGGAAAGTGCGAGTGCGCTGCCTCACGTGCTCGTCCCTCCATTAGAAATAACAAACTAACGACGTGCAGCGTCATGCATTTCGCGTTGTCGCGGGTGAAAGTGATGACCGTGGTGTTTGCTCACTATTCTGCCGCCTAGGTCGCCTCTATGGACGCGCTGCGCTGCTCAGGACACTGTTCATATTTCTGCCGTGCCACAGAGCGTAATCTGAATAGTTTCATTTTAAATAACATGCGAATGTGTGCCGCGTCGTGGCTCTGAGCGACGCATCCGGTGTATGACGCCCTTTAGTTATAACCTCAAGCAGGTCGTACACCAGAAGCGCCGCTCGGCGACAGAGCGTCGCGCCACGCAGCGGCATGCATTTCTGAATTCTAAACATACGTTTTTTTTATCGGGTGACACACCTGCGCTGCAAGTGTGCGATACTTTCAACTGTCATGTGCGCACCGTGTCGCGGTGCATCCGGTGTGTGATGCCCTTCAGTCACAGTTAATTCACTGTGCTTTATTAGTCTCGGTGTAGGCTACAAGTTCGGAGCTTTAAACTAGCACACAGCTGGCTGTAAAACTATACAAAGACACATGACTCTGTACTCTCTGCTTGGTCTGTGTCTGAGTCCTACATGTACGTCTGAATGCTGGTACTCTCATGTTGCTTCTCTCTGTCTGCCTGTCTATTGCAATACACACAGCGGGGGAGCTCTTGGCTCCGCCCACTTGTTAAGTTGGGCAGGAAGTCGAAACTAGTTTTCATGTGAAGCAACACGCCCCTAAAACAGCAAACTGTGTACACGCCCCCAAAATGATACTTTTTAACACATCATAATAAAAAAATCTGAATTGTGTTTTGAACTAAACCTAAACTGGCACACTCAGAAGAACCATAATATTAATATTACCTCTTAAAAAAGGGTTAAAATAGGTGCCCTTTAAATATTGGGTCTGAAATCACATGCAAGTATGACTTCAAAACACCATCACCACTATTCATTTGATTGTGAACAATGTTGTGCTTTAATAGTCTTGGCTGCTGATCTGACTTCAGAATTTGCGAAGAATACTTTCCTGAAAATACATAATTAACGAGAAAGACCGAATATGTGAATATAAAACCAACTTTACCTCAATAACATTTGAATGGTAGCGTGTGTACTGTATATAGTCTTCTAGATACATTCATATTTTAATAATTAATAATGTTGCCACATTTTGTCACTAAGTGGAACCTAAAAAGATAGTTCACTCCAAAATAAAAATACTGTCATCATTTACTCACACGTGTCACAAACATGTCTGAGTTGAACACAAAAGAGGATATTTTAAAGAAAACTTGAAGCCGGTGACCATTGACTTCCGTACTGTTTATTTTCCCTACTATGGAGGTCAATGGTTACCAGCTTCCAGACTCTGCACCAACATGGCAAATTAAGGTAAAGTTTTATATTCGCACATTCGTTCAGTGACAACTTGTGACATGCTTCCTATATCGTTTGCCATGGTACTTTGAATATTCGGGCTGAAATCACATGCAAGTATGACTTTAAAACAGCATCATCACTATTCATTTGACTGTGAATAATGTTGTACAGGGTGGGCCATTTATAAGGATACACCTTAATAAAATGTGAATAGTTTCCTGAAAAGTGGATTGGTCGTCGTGGGCCAGTTGAAAGGCCCCCATGGTCTCCCGATCTGACCCCTAGACTTTTATCTTTGGGGTCATCTGAAGGCAATTGCCTATGTAATTATGTAATCCATATAAATGGCCCACCCTGTACTTTGATAGTCATTGGATGCTAATATGATTTCACTATTTAGAATTAGCAAAGAATACTTTTCTGAAATTATATTATTAACGAGAAAGACCAAATGTATGAGTATAAAGCCCACTTTACCTCAATATATGGCACAGACTCACATTAAACATGATTTAATCAGGCTGTTCTTACCGTGCACTCGTCAGCTTCTGGAACTGAATTAAGTAAACCTCAGTGAACTGCTCTGCTGGGTATTCATCCAGTGGCCTGTACTCCTCAATCACTCCATACAGAGCAAACAGCTGCACCAGCTCAGCCATCACTCCAATAGCGGGCACTCCTTGAACCAGCAGATACCGAGACTCCAGGTTAATGGTATACACCTGAAATCAGCGGTTCAGACATTATTCAGAGCTGCAAAGTATGATGAGATAAAAGCATGTATTAAATCAACTGACCTTAACAGCTTTGAGGCGTCTTCCTTCTCTATATTTTGGTCGAGTTTGGGCAACATTTTGCTGCTCGTGATGTTTATACACTTTTTGTGTGTCCCACACAGAGGAGCTAGCGACCGAACCGTCCATTACTGGGGAAGTCAGCGACGGAGAAAAAACAGGCTTTCAAAATAAAAGTCTCAATTAGCAAAAATTTATAATAAAGCCCGCTTTCCCAACAGGATGCTAAATAATAATAATAATAATTTATCAATCAGTCAAAATTATAAGACGCACTTCTCAGAAAAAAATATAAATATAAAAAGGTTTGGACAGAAAAAAAGAGCTGAGGAGGGGGATTGGGGCCACGGTGCGGTGCGGCACAGACACAATCATGGTGTTAATCTGTTTCTTTTAATGACAGCAGTAAAAAAGTGAACAACTATTTGAACTGTACAAGCTAAAAATTAATATTTATTTCTATATCTTTTGTATCCACAAAATGTGCAGCTTTTGTCACTGCGGTGTATCTTAATGGGCTTTTGGAAGAACATTCCAAGTACACTATTAGTACATTAATATTAGTATGCTTACTAAATAAAGTATACTTTTATACTTGACCTTTACTTAAGTATACATCTTTTTCCTAAGGATGCATTTACTGACTTACCAAGATCAGTCTTGTACAGCCAGGAGGAGTATTGCTGCTCTGACAGCCAAGTTGAGTCAAAGCTAGGGATGCTCCGATCAGGATTCTTGCAGCCGATACAGAGTACAGATTCCTTTGTCACTCCACATAGCAAATGTTTTCTGGCCCAGCTCCGGGCCACACAATAACTTTTTCCTCGGCCCAAGTACTGCAAAGAATTACGGTCCTGAAGTGGCCCATAACTGAATTAAAGACAAGGGCCACACATGGGCCATAAACGGCCTGGATCTCAGACAATTTATTACCCTTAACTGGCCCTGAACTAGGCCAAAACAGGTTTATTATTGGTACCAATTCTCAGCTATAAGAGCAATTAACTATAAGCTATAACCCCGAAAACTGAGTCATAACCCAGCTTAATGTTACCTAAACAATGTGAAGAATGGCTACACTGATCTGGGCCACACACCTCCCATCCACAACTGGCCCAAATGTAGTTTGCCGTCATGCATGCAGAGCCATCATTGCCATGCATGGCCCACATTCGGCTGACATTATGGATGCCAGTGCCGGCAACATGCCAGCAGTGCCATAATGAGGCCACATTTGGGCCAAGTCTGCTTGCTATGTGGGATAGTGATCGACTGATACTGATCACCGATTCTAATGCTTCAAGCTTTATAATGCATTAAGCTCATTTTCCCTCTAAGTATGAACCTTAAGAGAAGATCTTGCCTTACCTAAGAGGATAAATCAAGGATGCTGCATATAATACCTTAAACACATTTCTTTAGGTGTGGACGCGTCATGGCCAGAAGCAGCTTTACAGAAAATAATTCATCCACTCATTTTACTCTGGCTTAGTCCCTTATTTATCAGGGGACACCACAGCGGAATGAACCACCACAGAAAACACGGATATAAAAAGTGTTATGAAAAATTACAATGCAATTTGGAAACACTGCAAATGTTGAAAGAAGAATTCAACATGTCTCAATCAAGAACAAGTTTGGAGCGCATATTTGATGCATTAAAATGCACACCTATAAATCTAACACTTCTTTACTAAAAGGATATAGGCCTATACACTGTTTATTGCAATAAGTATAATACAAGAAGTCATATTATTAAATATTCATGTTAAAAAATAAATAAAGTTTTATTTATCGAATAATTCCAGCCAGCTTTTAGTGGACTTGCAATATTGTCAACACAGAACTTTCAGTTGTTATGTGTAAAAAGGCCTAAATACATGCAAGAGCATTCAAATATTTTGCTCGTCTCCAACTATTGACAGCAGATCACCCAATGAGAGTGGGAGATGTGCACATTCATTTAACCTAACAAATATAATGCTTAGACCAGTGGTTCTCAAACTATGGTACGCATACCACTAGTGGTACGCAGGCTTTCTTCTAGTGGTACGTGGAGGAATCGCTGAATAATACAAGTAAAAAAATGAACACACATAAGACTGATTCCTGTGATGCTCCAAGGACAGACGTGTCTTCGCGGAGGTCCAGCTACTGCGCCTAGACTGCAGCTCTGCACAAGACGTTTGGCCATAGGAGAAATGGTCGTGCCCAACTGAGCCTGGTTTCTCTCGAGGTTTTTTAAATTCTTCACTTTCGTCAATTGGTGAAGTTTTTTTCCTCACCGCTGTCGCCACTGGCTTGCATGGTTCGGTATCTGTAGAGCTGCGCATCGATGGAATTGCTCCTCAGTGTTTGGACTCTCAGTAGTGATTATTAAACCACACTGACCTGAGCTAAACTGAACTGAACTTAAACACTGAAAACTGAACTGACACTGTTTCAATTCACTATAAACTTCCATGTGAAGCTGCTTTGACACAATCTACATTGTATAAGCGCTATACAAATAAAGATGAATTGAAAAGAAGATGAACTTTTAACCCTTTGACACGCACAATAACACCGATGTGATCAGTTGATTGATTTTAATAGGCTAAACCTTTTGTTTTATTTGCAATCGTCTAATGTTTGTTATGTATTCAATCATTTGAAGCTAATCTCCCCATACTTGTAACGGTTGTTGGAGGCGTATCCTGTATTTTTATATCCCAATGTTGGCAGGTATAGTTTAATCAGTTGCTTTTCTGACACGCATAGCCTACTCTAACGCACAGTAAGCAGATCTAATTTCTAATTTAAATATGTAAATCCAATTTATTTATTTAAAATGCAAGTTAATGCATTTCAAAGACATATTTTGCATGTGTATATATATATATGTAACGTATTTGTATATTTGAACATTTATCAAAAAGTGTTTATATATGAATATGATGACATATAGCCTGTATTCATGAGGTCCAATAAGGAACATTTCCAGGTTGATGAATAGGCTACTATATGATAATACTTTACATTTAAGTACAGCAGTTTTCTTTGTACTTTTTAAGAACAGTGCCATTTTTATTTTCATTGATTTTATTTAGCATTTTAACTTAAACGTTGATGTTTTATTATTTTTTACCTGTAAGAACAGTGCAGCGTTACCGTTCAAACTATTTATAATGTTCAAAGTGGCTGACAATAATAAATATGCTTAATAATAGTAAGTAATCTGCCTTGTTTTTGAACTGTACAGTGCTTTAGCTGCATAATTAGTCCGACTATGCTACTGTATTTCAATACCAATTATTATGGTGGTACTTGGAGAAACTTTTTTGTTTTTTTGAGGTGGTACTTGGTTTGAAAAGTTTGAGAACCACTGGCTTAGACCATCACTGTGCCTCTCCTGCTCATTTACTCTAGTCGCCATGATATTTACGGGTATTTGAACTCACTTTTTGGGGATCACGGGACACAGCACTACACTGTAAAAAATGGCCGTGATTTCAACAGTAAAAAACTGTAAAAATGCTACAGTAAAAATCTGCAACCTGGTTATCAGTATGTTTCCTTAATATATAAGGCAAATGACCGTAAATTGACTCTCCCAGAATTCCCTGCATGGCACATCACGTTTTATGCTTTTTGTTGACCTTACTATGGATCTTTTTAGTTGTTTCCCCATCAGTTATGTATATTAGTGAGTTATGTTACATCTAATGTTGATAAACAATGTTTATTTCATGACTCTAATTTTGTGCGTGTTACCATACTGTTGTTTAGTAGCTGTGTGAATGACTCGGAGCACCTTCTTTACACAGATACACTTTTCTGATTGTGGGAAAGTTGTGTGTGATGAGTATTGGTTCATTATGTATGAACTTTCTCATCACCACCTGCATATGGCTGTGTTATCATGTCTATCTGTATAACAAAAGATGTGGAGATTTAATTAAAATACAGACATATTACTTCTATAAATAAAAAAAATACGGTAGTTTACTGTAAAAATAAAAAAAATACTTTTACGGTTTGTACCGTATTTTTTACGGTTAAATACTGGCAACCACAGCTGCCAGTTTTTTACCGTAAATTTTACGGAATAATTTTTTACAGTGTACGCATTACGCTCCCACACATCATTCACCTGTGTTGGGGCTGCTGTAGGCTCTGCATAATATATGGGAGCGCACGTGCGTCTTCGGTCCTGTCAGATGTGGCGCGCATTTCCCAACAGCTGAGCTATGTAGAACTCCACCATGCGCGATTCAGAGAACAGAAATTTGTAATCGCGCGACCATGTAGAGACAGAAATCACATGCTGTTAAATAAGATATATCACATATGGCTATTTAGCTTGTTTATTAAAAGAAGTTGTGATCTGGCGTTATATATAAAATACAATTAACTTGACTTCAAGGGGGGGCGGGGAAAGCTGTTGGGAGGGCGGGGTGCCCCCATAATATAATGGTAGGGGAAACACTGAACAATGTTGTGCAGGATTTAGTGCAAGAGAGGTATTAAAGGTGAATATTTTGCAATAGAGGTAGGTTTAATATTGTGCAAGAGTTATTTAAGGCTGTAGCAAGCAGGACAACATGATTGTGCTACATTTATAGTAAACATCGTTTTCATTATTGCGTCATTATAAGTTTAGATAAAGTGTCAGGTGCATGAGAAGAGTGTTTCTACTGTGTTTTTACTACTAGTTTGTCAGTCCCACTCACCTGTATGAAGCGCAATTTGAAATGCACAATGTTTTCAAGAGATGGAGCGATGATTAAGAAAGTGTCTATAGTGCAAATGTGCAACCTGGTGCAAGAGTCAGAAAGCCCACTCACCTGTATGGGACATGGGGGGGGGGGGGGGGGGTGGGGGGGGGGGGGGGGGGGGTTGGCTCAATAACAACCTTTGGGAAGAAGCTGTTGAGTAGCCAAGCAGGCTCTAATACTTCAAAACCTTCTTTCAGATGGCAGCAGCCATTTCTTTGGCCAAGCTCAAGCCCACACAATCAGCTTTTGCTTTGCCCACATGCCGCAGTAAATTACAGTACATGACTGGACCAAGTCTGGCTTCCATATAAGGGCCAAACATGGACCAAATCTGGGCCTAGTCTCAGCCAAGTTAATAACCTATAACTCGGTCTTAACTGGGCCAGCTACAGCCCATTTTTGGCCGTTGACTAGTTTGTCAATCCCACTCACCTGTATGAAGCACAATTTGAAATGCACAATGTTTCCAAAAGATGGAGCGATGATTAAAAAAGTGTCTATAGTGCAAATGTGCAACCTGGTGCAAGAGTCTGGGACATACTTAGGAATGCATGGGGAGAGGGAGGGGGATTTCAGAGCGGGTAAATTGACTGGAGTTGAGGGCTCTATAACAGAGCAGGCTCTTATACTTCGAAACCTTCCTTAAGATGGCAGCAGCTGAAAGATACGGTGGGAGGGATGAGTACCCACATAGCAAAATTTCTTTGGCCAAGCTCAGGCCCACACAATCAGCTTTTGCTTTGCCCACCTGCCGCAATAAATTACAGTACATGACTGGACCAAGTCTGGCTTCCATATAAGGGCCAAACATGGACCATATCTGGGCCTAGTCTCAGCCAAGTTAATAACCTATAACTCGATCGGAACTGGGCCAGCTACAGCCCATTTTTGCCATTGACCGGAAGCCATATTTGGTGCATCTTGACTGCAATGAAACTGATAAACCCATGAAGCATTGCACTTTAGGTGCATTAGTAATGGTTAATAATATTATTTGTAACATAATAATTTGGTTAATAAAACATATGTAATAGGTTAAATCCAGTTATTTTGCAACGTTCAGGAAACATTACATTTATAAATCTTTTTCTGGATTAAAAGGAAGGTATTAGAAGATGCAAACAGGAAGATGGAAATGGCTTTGAGCATGCTCAAAAAATAATTTTATTGTATTTATATGTTGGTCAAGATGGGCCAAACTTACGTGGCCCACATATCAATTTTTAACATCTGGGACCAATACTACATTTGACATCAGGCCCATGTCTTGCGTGCTGCCTTAAAGACGGTGCCACCTCTGTCAAACCTGGACCCTGTTTGGTCCACATGCTGTATGCCAGAGCTGGTCGAATGCCTGCTGTGCCATCTTTACGCCAAATCTGGCCCAGAATTCTTTGCTACCTGGGTAGAGTCTTTCAGAATACTGCTAGCTTTGCTGGAGCATAGTGAGAGGAAAATATGTTGAATGGAGGGTCACCGATAATCTTGTCGGCTGTGTTCACTGTGCACTAGAGGGTCTTGCGGTCTGCAGCACTGCAGCTCCCCTACCAGACAGTAATGCAGCAGGTCAGCATGCTCTCAGTGGTATTTTCAGCATTCTTCAAAACATTTTCTCTTGTGTTCAACAGAATAAAAAAAAAAACTCAGAAAGGTTTGGAAACACTTGAATCTGAGTAAATAGTGAGTATAAATTTAATATATTTGAGTAAACTGTCGTTTGCCGTTAAGGGAATCAGAAAAATGTCATATTAAAACAATTCAACGAATGATGTAAACAACTTCTGCGAGGCCACTTGTACTTCATTAAATAAATATTAATATATAGCTTACTAATAACACGGAAATGTTTGCACAGTATTTATTGTAGCTAAAAGATCATTACTGTAGCTGTAAGTAAAACACGGCTAATGACCAATCAGCAGCAAGGACTGGAAATATCCGTTTTATAAAATGTTATTATCATAGGCTACTATTTCATAAGGTATGACAACACATTCTTGACAGAAAGAAGCACGAAGTTCCTCTTTCCCCCCATCATTTTGTGATACAGGCTTTGAGCAGCATCTCTTCAGAAGTATGTCTGAGGACGTGGTTTATTCAGAGGTTGTGTTTGTGAAGAATCAGGAGGAAAAAGATGATGAAGATGATCCAGATCAGTGTGGTGAGCTTTCAGGAAAAAAACCTGTTTGTGTATTCTTACCAAACTTTTTTTGTGCGTGTGGCAAATGTTCATGTTGCAATAAAGCGACTGAGAACTCGAAGCTGAAAACATCATAGAAATCACCAATGATTTTGTAATGCTTTAAAAAGGTGTTGAAGGAACATTAATATTGTAATATAATGTTTGTACTTGTATTTTTGTCTATATTTGGAGACAAAAATCAATAAATCCACACGCAATCTGTTCTAAACACACTGAAAACTATTAAGATGTACTGTTTTAATAGTCCAAATATGATGGTTTGTAATATTTTAATGTGTTTTGAAGCAAAAACCATTATAACCTGTGTGGTTTCTTTTTTTTCCTCCGAGCAGTCAATTGTAGAAGCAGATTTAACACTTGTTTTAGTCAGATTTAACACTTTATTCTACTGCAAACCTTGACAAAGTTTAGCATCAGGCAGATATAATCAACTCGTGAACCAGTTTAACAACGATACTCAAATGTTGTTGACATTAAAGTGCAAGCAGACTAATTATTGCAGCTCAATTCACATTAAAGCAGTGAGATTTTGTGCTAAATTGGGTAATTCAAGTTTAAAATATGGCTTTAATAGGGCGGCACGGTGGTTAGCACTGTCGCCTAACAGCAAGAAGGTCACTGGTTTGAGCCTCGGCTGGGTAAGTTGGCATTTCTGTGTGGAGTTTGCATGTTCTTCCTGTGTTGGCATGGGTTTCCTCCGGGTGCTCCGGTTTCCCCCACAGTCCAAAGACATGCGCTATAGATGAATTGGATGAACTGAATTGGCCGTAGTGTGTGTGTGTTATTGAGAGTGTGATGTTTCCTAGTATTGGGTTGCTGCTGGAAGGGCATCCGCTGCGTAAAACATATGAAATAGTTGGCGGTTCATTCGGCTGTAAAAGACTAAGCTGAAGGAAAATTAATGAATGGCTTTAATAAATGTATTTATTGCTGTTTTACTTATTATTTTTAATGTAATAGCCTTTTATTAAAAGTAAAGAATAAATATAAATTAATTTATTTTCATTTCGGCTTGTTCCCTTTATTAATCCGGGGTCACCACATTGGAATGAACCGCCAACTTATCCAGCACATGTTTTACGCAGCGGATGCCCTTCCAGCTGCAACCCATAATAAATATAAATACCTCTACTAAAACAATTTCAAGGTTTTTATACACGCTTTTATATATATTTCAAATGAAATCATTAATAAAGTAAAAAGTTTATTAAAAGCTTGCATGAATGTAGATTTCTCCATTTATAATCATGAGTAAATATGCATACTACAGAAAAAACTACTTTCACAGGCCTAAAATAGTTAATGTGGCCTTTAGCATATTCAAAAGACGTGTGAGAATTTCAAAGTGGTGTGTCTGCATTTGCATAAACGTGATGTGATGAAGGATGAGATTTCAATAGATGACAGAAAGGGAAGTTGCGGCCAAAAAAAAAGTACATTTATTTGATAATCAAAATACAGAAGGGATTGGATGTTTAGTAACAAGGTGTATGT
>CAIGQZ010004625.1:2619056-2643631 GCA_903798205.1 Danio tinwini
TGAACAATGCATCAAAGAGGCTCGAGCAGTCGGCCGACTCGACCCCACCTGCAGTCAGATGTAGTGACGAGCTGCAGCCAATGAGAGAGCATATCAGCATGAGCTGAATGGCCGTGTGCTCAGGAGCTCAACAGAAGCTTCTGTGATTGGCCAGAATAGGCATCAATGCACTCGCTTCCTTCTGCGTTAACACAGACACAAGAGTAGGGTAAAGTCTAGATCGGATACGCGGCCGGCCGGAAGTGCGATATGCACATTAATATAGCTGCATTTTTTATGACCCTGTATAACAATAATTCATATTTTTACAGTACTGTGACGGTTGGGTTTAGGGTTGGGGTGGGGGATAGGGGTTAAAAAAATACAATTTATTGGGTAATTTAATAGATACTCTGTACAACTACTGTTTTTACGCTTCTGTGATGGTTGGGTTTAGGGTTGGGGTGGGGGTAGACGTTAATAAAATACAATAAATCGGAAATTTCATAAATAATTCTCGTTAACTTTCGGCCGTAAATGTATCCGATCTAGCAAAAACCGAGAGTAGGTGGTTAACAGTGAAACTAGAACTCTGTAACTATTAGAATTACCACACTGGTCATTCTGACCATTCTCATACAAGACGTCACATTGTCACGTCAAATTTACGATCAAAGCTTCTATTAAGATACTAAAATTAAGCTTTGAATGTCCGTCATCATATTATGACACCATTACTATTGAGTAATAGAGCCTCTAAATATGCAGTTAAGATACTAGAACACGCAAAGGTCTGGGCCTCGCTTTTATTTTTCACTTTTATAAACATTTCGCAGCACAGATTATGCTGTTTTGAAATATATATATCTGAAGTAAATTTATGTTTTTGCTATCAGAAAGATGTTTATGTTAGCAGGAAGTTGCTAGTCAAAAAATGCACGCTTAAAGTCACAGCAAAAAGTAGCAGACATGCATGCAGTCGTTTTGACCAATATTGTAATTAAAGGCAGACATGCTCAGTTCTTTACTGTTTTGTAAAAAAAAAAAAAAAAAAAAAAACAATGTTAGAAAGAAATACACAGATATTAGGAAAACGTCAGGGTGTTATAGATATGTTAGTTTTATTTTAAAGAGTTATTCAATTATAAAAAATGTAAAACTCTCTGATTGCCTCGGTAGTTCTAGTGTTAAAGCCACATCTATCCACTTGGACCTTGCAGATAAGCGATTGATTCGCTGACTCATCAGCTGACTGACGATGTTTTTAAATGCTCCCCTGAAAGCTTGAGTGATGTCATCAGCACACAAGCAGCCAATAGTATTTGGTTTTTTTTTTGCCGGCTCCTCCCTCAACATTTCATTGGCTATGGTTTGGTAGCTTGACTGAGTTGTTGGTGAACGAGTTGTTGTCAGATCAGGTAGTGTGTGATCTCCCACTTGTGGATCATTTACGTTCTGTCACGTAAACACCACAGCGATTTAAAGACACAAAATCAAGCCATGTAGTGTGAACGGCACAGCGATCTGCCAATGTTTAAAGTCATGTAGTGTGATAGGCTTTAATCGTCTTTTTACTAATGTAAGTGGATTGAACGTGAAACAATTAAGTGGTCACAAAAATATATAAAAAATAGCAGTTTCTTTATATAAGTAGTTTAAACAAGCAGCAGAAACTATGTTTTGAGTGCAAGACAAATTCTAATATATAAATTTATGAAAAAAAAATCCAAAGCTGTATTACACTTGTTTTGAGCTGTATGCATTATTAAAACAGCTATGTTTGAATATATTAAAAAAACTCTTTCTTGTTAATGCTTGTAGGTTTGCAGAAGAGCAGCTCGTGTTGTGATGGTGTTCGGCTGGTATTGACGGCTCTGTGTGTGATCTTCACCACTGGACTGATCGCGCTCAGCTTCTTGTGTACAATTATATTTTTATACTTTTCCTTTCAGATTTATTAACTGGCACAAATTAATATTGGATCCGACTAAATATTTTTCTTCCATCACACAGGCTACATGCAGGCTACATCGAATCGTAACTTGGAGAAAAAGCTTCAAGATCTTCAGGAGGTCCACAGTGCACTTCAGGAGAACTTCACAGGTAAACACTCTTAAATTAAATATTTCAAAAATGAAAATTTACCTTAATTTTAAACTAAAAGAAAGCTATTTTCTGGTTCTGGGTTGTTGCTAGTACAGATACGTTTTGCGGCTGGAAGCTAAAGAGAATTATTTATTTATTCAATTTCCCATTTATTGTATTTTATTATCGTCTACACCTACCACAACCCTAAACCAAACCGTCACAGTAACCTAAAAACAGTAGTTGTACCGAGTATTATTTGTTATCCATTAAAATTACCCAATACATTTTATTTTTTAACACCTACCCCCACCCCAACCCTAAAGTCAACCGTTACAGTACTGTAAAATATAAATTATTGTTATAGAGTGTCATAAAAAAAATTAGCTATATTAATGTGCATATCGCACTTCTGGCCGGCCGCATATCCAATCTAGACTTTATCTATTTTGTGTGAATGTACAAGACTTCTGGTTTTTGGTCAAATATTTGCACTCTCCAGTAGGTTTAGTATTATGATTATAATGTGATCATTAAAAATGGAAGTAAATGACAGCAGAAGACTCACACATTGATGCTTTTCCTGGTTAAGGAGTCAAAACAAATGTAGATGTAAATAAAATAGATTAAATTATCTGTAACACTCATAAGCTAATTAGAAAAAAATATTAATTATTATTATTATTTAATAAATTTTTGCCCCTTCCATATTTCAGACACAACAAAATCCACAGATTGAAATTGTTAACCTCCACCAGATTATGACTTCAAGCCATTCAATGTTTTCTATTTTGTGTGGCATTTAAAGTCCAAAATTAAGTGAAAATTTGCAATGTTTATTTTGCTAGCACACATCATCTTATTCTTTAGTTGAACAATTAATCTGTGCAAGTTAATCCACAAGACAAAAAATAATAATAATTGTTTTGGTAATCTTCGATCAGTCTAATCATTTCGTCACCTTAGAATTATAAGGTTCTATCTGGCATTTTTGTCAAAAATTAGTTATTGGCATTTTCTTATTAAACGACAACTTACATTATGGGATGTTTTTTATAAGTTGTTTACATTTTAAGACGTTTTATTTAAAAAACAAATGTTACACACATACTGTTTGCTGTGAATTGCAAAAACTTTAAAGCTTAATATCTCTAAATCATTCAGAACACAGATAGAACCTTATAATTCCAAGGTGATGATTTGCTTCCGCATTTGGAGTGGCAGTTCTTCTGTTGACGTCAGATTGACGGCTTCAGCAACAATTTTAACCATGTATCCACATTCATTTAGGCCCAATCCCAATTCTACCCCTAGCCCTTCCCCTTAGGGATGGGTAGGGGTGTCCCAATTCTCTTTAGCTTGAAGGCTTAGGGCTAAGAGAAAGGGCTAGATAGCCCTTTAAACTGAGATTTTTCAGCACCACACTGAAAACCAAGAGGTAAGAAAATTTCCCAGAATACACCATCCACAACAGCAACATGGCTGCACATGTGAGTCAGGAGATGCATAAATTAGTATTTTTTTGTATTATTGTGAACTTTTTTACAACAAACACATTTTAATACATTCATAACGGCGTTCGTGTTTTACCGTCATGCTTAAAAAAACAACAAAAAAACAACACTATAATAAAAACCGCTAAATTACACTATAATCCCTAATAATAACTCCAGTAAAGCAGCTCCACAACATTCTGACACTCGATGACACTCGAAAACCTTGTCAGAAAAGTCTACTGTCTGCTATAATGTTAATGTTTTTGTGTGTTTACATAGATGAATATGTCCACAGTGCAAATGCACAGTAAAGTTACTATCTTATTTCCACATTATATCATTATGATATTATGATATATGCCTTCAGTGATGTCCTGAAGATAAATACCAAAAAATCAATCAGCAGTCGTGATTATTGATATGAAGCAAGATATCGCGATGACATCTGATGACGTGTGCAGGTGCTGTAGTGCTGTCTCAATTCTTAGGGGTAAATTTTGAAGCCCTTCCTCTTCACACTCTGTTTCAAGGGCCAAGGGAAAGGTACAAACATAGAATTGGGATTGGGCCTTAAGACTTATTACCTTTCTATTACCTTAGACTTATTGGCCCTTTTACCTTCCAAAATGACATGGTTACAACCTTGCAAGAAAACGTATGTATTATTTTATCATGAATCTCTTTCATCTGTTTTAAACAGAATTTTCAGCAGTGCTTGAACACATGTATAACAGGAAACAAAATCTGTCCCGGACTCTGAATAACAGTGGTAAATGATCATCATAAAGATCACAATATTCATCAACATAAAACAGTCAAGAAACTAACATCCTATCTCAAATCCTATAAACCTGCAGCTATATGTCCAGACGATTGGGAATATCATGCAGGAAAATGTTACTACTTCTCTACAAACACAATGGATTGGTTCAAAAGTCGAGATGCCTGTATTTCAGATGGCGGTCATCTGCTGATCATAAACAACAGAGACGAACAGGTTTGTGTGTATATTCAGACAAAATTGTTAATCATTTTCCCACCATTGCATTGAGAAAATATCTCGTCAATTACGATGATTTAACATTGAAACAATAAAGCAGTTGTTAAAAATGTTACATTTCTGATAAAACCTATCTGCATTCAAGTGTAATGTAATTTAATGTGTATTTATGTAGCGCATTTATCATGTATGGCCATACACCCAAAGCGCTTCACAATCATGAGTGCGGTCTCTCCACACCACCACCAGTGTGCAGCATCCACTTAGATGATGCGACGGCAGCCACAGGACAACGGCGCCAGTGTGCTCACCACACACTAGCTAAAGGGGCAGTGGAGAGACAGTGATAGAGTCAATTCAGTGGATGGGGATAATTGGGGAGCCATAATGGGTAAGGAAAATTTGGCCAGGACACCGGAGTTACACCCCTACTCTTTACAAGTGCTGTGGGATTTTTAATGACCACAGAGAGCCAGGACCTACATCTCATCCGACAGATATATAGTGTCCTTTTCACTATATTTGGGCATTAGGCATTCACACAGACCGCAGTTTGAGTGCCCCTTGCTGGCCTCTCTGACACCACTTCCAACAGCAACCTAGTTTCCCATGTGGTCTCACATTCAGGTACTGACCAGGCCCAGCCCTGCTTAACTTCATGGATTAACCGGTCTTGGGCTGCAGGGTGATATGGCAAGTGGTGATAAAACAAACTTAAAAGCTTTTTTGCTTAAAATCAGATGTGTATATTTTGATATTGAATATGGTCATATTATTAGCAGAAAAAAATCTGAGGGCCGTCAAATTAGTATGAAAAATAATCAAAAATGCTGGCGGAGAAAGAGTTATTAAATACCATAGAATATGGTGTAAATAACAAGCCTACCCGTTATCCTTAAAGGAGTTCATGATGAGCAAAACAAACAAATATAAAGACTCGTTCTGGATTGGGCTGACAGACAAATCTACTGAGGGTCAATGGCTGTGGGTGGACAACACAGAGCTGAGTACAGTTATACGGTATTTGAAATAGTTTACACTCAAATGCTATAATTTTAGAAATACAAACACACTAAATTGATGATGTTGAAAATATGGTCACAATGAAACATTGGCTTTCAGTTACTGGAATGGACGGGAACCAGATAACTGGAAAGGATATCGCAATGAGTACATTGAAGGAGAGGATTGTGCTCGCATTGCACAAAACACCTGGAACATTAACGGCTGGTTTGATGTAGTCTGCACCGCTGCATTCAGAAGAATATGTGAAACCAGATCCCCCAGACAAGCATAGTGGGCACAGAAAGCAATGTGTTAAATATAAATGAATGCTTATGTCAAGGGAAGTTCACCACCCCTGCTTTAGAATCTCATGATGCTTTAGTTTTGACTTTCTTTCGCCAATGTTTTGTGCTGCTTATAAGTTGTGAAGCAATAAAGTCACTCATTTAAATCTCTATATTGACATGATTGGATTTTTTTAGTTCTTGTTATAAAATTGCAAAATTTCACTAAAGTTGTCCGTTCTCTCAAGATTATCTTCTGACTAGGCCATATTTTAACCATTTTGATTCACTAAAATATGTTGCTGAAAGCAAACAGCTTATATTTAATCTAATGTCTGTCACAGAAATTAAAAGTGCTGATACTTTAAACCATTTTTCTCAAAAGATAAAACCTTTGCTTTAACTAAAAGCACAACAAGAGCGGCACGGTGGCTCAGTGGTTAACACTGCAACAAAATCGCTGGTTTGACTCCAGACTGGGTCAGTTGGCATTTCTGTGGAGTTTGCATGTTCTCCCCACATTTGCGTGGGCTTCCTCCGGGTTTTCCCCCACAGTCCAAAGACATGCACTATAGGTGAATTGGGTAAGCTAAATTGTCCGTAGTGTATGCGTGTATGTCCTGGTCCTCCAGATTGGGGGTTGAGCATTGGGCTAACAACTCACCTCATAAAAACTAGATGTTACAAAACACCAATATAGTGCAGCTAAATATTAACTTCGATATAAATGTCCCTGGGAGTGAGTCAGAATTAGAAGCGAGAGAGTTTTGAATGAAGAGTGCATTACTTGATTTTCAAATGATTGAACAAAACTATCAATCTACTCTCTCTATCATGTATGATTATTGAACATCAATGTTGAACAATGTTTCTGTGGCGTATATTTGAGAGTGCGCAATAAGTTTTGTGCTTGAACACAGGAATATGGCGCACGAGTAAAGAGATTTGCATGTTTGTTAAAAACGAATGCACTCTCAAACTTGTAATACTGTGCTGAAGACATTTGTCATTGAAATTACGCCATATGTCGTCACACGGGTTCAACCGTGCATATCAGTTGCAAAAAAAAGACCGGTTGCAATAGCCAACATGTCGGGTTGTATGGTAGGACGCCAAAATCGAAAGTTCAAAATTAGAAAACCTAATTTTTAACCATACATCAGACTGCTTTTAATGCCAACTGCAGACGTCTTCGGCTTACAGAGCTGAATGGAGTGAGGACTTGATTAAAAATGCTGGACTCTGCAGTTCTCATTTTATTTCAGTTAAATTGATGCTATGCTGAATCATACTCATTACTCATTTTTGATTGCAGCAATGATTTCAACAAGAACAGTTAAATATGATTAATTAAACTGCGGACACTGAATGCTTAGAATGAAATGTACAAATGTGCGTTCACATACCCTGCTGTACAGGTGCAGTTCGCTGTCAGAATGCAGTTGTTTTGCTTGTTGATGATTACCCAGGCCTTGTACAGTTCCGTCTTCTTTCCTTGTTTTTGGCTTGGCAGAACCTCAGTTTTTAGCACTACGAAGTTTTGTATCTGGTAATCATGGAGCATTATTTCTTGCAAATGACAACACAGCACAGAACTAAATTGTTGATATCATAGGACTTGTAGGCCTTTAACTTCTCTCTTGTAAAATCACTTGGAGCTTCAATGTGATAGTTGTATATTTCAAGCTGGATGCTTGGCCATTTCGTCTTATCCAATATCTAATGGGAGGGTGCTATCGTAAATGGACCTGTCAGATGAACGGCGCTTTCTTTTTTCACGGGGTGACAAGCTGTTATAATATGCTGAAAGCATTATGTAAATAATATATATAATATGTTATCATAATAACTTATCTCTAATACAACAACAAACTCTGAACCGCATCGGATCGCATTCCCTCGCTGTAAATGCTAGCACTCCCGTTTTTTTTTGCAACCTCAATGAACGCGCATCCTGAATGTTTACAAACTGGTAATTTGCCTATAATATCCATAATTTTGAAAAAATAAAGATTAAAGCCTTGAATTAGTTTCGCAGTGTTTTTTATCCATAAAGAAACAAACAATAATATCCATAATTTCAGAAAAATAAAGATTGAAGACTTGAATTAGTTTCGTAGTGTTTTTTATCCATAAAAAAAAACAAAAAAACAATCACATCCATAATTTTGGGAACATTCATTCAATACATACCAACATGGTTGCGGTGAAGAACAGCAACGTCAAAATAGTGTTTTTTTTTTTTTTTGGAATGATGTGGCCAATGTCTTTAGTGTATCGATAGAATACATAATGTGGCGACTTACAATAATCCCACTGGTGTTTCATGAGTGATCAGCTTCCACCGCTGGAGGAGTTTGAGCATCCTGGACATCCGGGAAAAACTTTGAAAAAATGAAAGATGTCGGGGAACAAGACATATGGGTATCTAAAGCCAGTAATAGATAACTGAGAATGAACAACAACGGACACAATAACAAACCGCTTGCTTTCCAGAACTACTTCAGAGGACGTGCTCAGGTTTGTGGTCTTAAAACTGATTGTAGTCAGAGTCGCTGTCTGAATCAGTGTCAGCGGGTGTTTGCTCTGTTTCCATATGAAGCTCTCTGACTGTGAGGATGCGGGATAACATGCTGTCCAGAGCCTCGTCGCTCAGAGCGCTGATGGAGAACCATGTAGGGCTGCTGGGAACACAGGAGCGCTCGGGGCTCAGGTAAAACTTGGTCGCGTGATGCCTAATGCCAGGCGAGCTGCAGAAAAAATAAATATATAAATAAACAAATATGACAGATTGATAACAACAATGTTGGGTAAGTTAGGTCCAAAAAGTTATTTATTACTAATGACATTAATCAAATAGTTTTAAAATGATTTGACTAATTGCTTAAATTGTATTTACTGAATTGTTGTAATTAGACTCAATCCATATATATCTCAATGCATAGACAACAGAGATGACAATTTTAATGCTTTTAAAATGCGACGATTAAAGAGAAAACTGAAGTCATTGCATTTGGGAGCAGAGATGAGGTTCTCGAGGTGAATGTGTATTTTGGCTCTAAAGCTCAAACAACAAAAATAAGGTCAGGAATTGTGTTATTCTGGAGTCAGATTTGAGTTTCAGTAAACATGTCAAATCAGTAACTAAATCAGCATACTATCATCTTAAAAACATTTCAAGAATTAGATGCTTTGTTTCCAGTTTTATATTTTTATCACCAGCAGGGTGGATTACTGTAATGGACTCCTCACTGGCCTTCCCAAAAAGACAGCAGAAAATCAGAGCACATCACACCAGTCCTCAGGTCTTTTCACTGACTCCCAGTTACATTAAGAATAGATTTTAAGGTATTATCACTTCTCTATAAATCAATAAATGGCCTAGCACCTCAATACATTACAGATACTGTATGCTCACTGAATACAAACCTAACAGATCCCTCAGATCATTAGGAAATTAGAAATTCCAAAAGATTAGTCAAAGCAGGGTGAATCAGCCTTCAGCTATTACACCCCCAGCTGCTGGAATCAGCTTCCAGAAATGATCAGATGTGCTCCAACATTAGGCACATTCAAATCAAGACTGAAAACACATCTGTTTAGCTGTGCCTTTACTGAATGAGCTCTGTGCTACGTCCAACAGATAGCACTATTATGTCTTTTTCATTTTTTTTATAACCTGTTTAAACACATTTTTTTATCTGTTTTTAATCACTTTTATTTTTTTATACCCGTCTCTTTCATTCTAGTTTATGGAAAGCACTGCATTACCATTGTGTATGAAATGTGCTATATAAATCAACTTGCCTTGCTTTAGTGCCCAATGAGGCCTTTTAGTTTCAGATAAAATAATACTTAGGCATTAAGTATTAAACGTAACACTTCGTTAAACAGAAATACTGTGCAAAAAACCCAAACCAAAACAGTAAAATAGTCAAAACTAGTGCAGTCAAACAATTAATCACATCCAAAATAAAAGTAAATATTTACAAAATACATTGCGCATATGGTATATATGTTGTGTATATAAATACATATTATGCATGACATATGATATAAACAAATATATATATATATATATATATATAAAAACAATTTACAGTATGTGTGGTTATTTATACATGTATACATAAATATACACAACACATGTATATTTTATGCAAACTTTTATCTTGGATGTGATTAATCGATTAATCTATAACATATTTGTAATAATACAATAGTAAAGTAATACAAGATAATAAAACATGAAAAACATTGTTAGTGACTAATTTCTCAGTTCATTATTTCTTGAATGTGCGCGCAACTGACTAACAAATGTAATGTATTTTAGTAAAAAAAAAAATTTATTTTGAAAAATATACACCAATTATTAAAAATAATTACTCTGCTTGTCTGAATTCATTACATGTATTACAACTGAATCATTTCTTAATGCTTTGTTTCTTAAGCATGTGCAATCATTCTGATAAAAGTAACCTTATTTACTTAAAGTTATTCTGAAAAAAATATTTGTAATATATAATCTGAATTAATTTCTACAGAACTATTACATTTAATTTCAGTATTTAAGGCAAGTATATTGTAAATTACTGTAATTAAATGACCTACAAATTTAATCACAATAATGACAACCAAGAATAATTTAAAATAAAAAACTTCCGACATACCACTTCGAGAGATAAAACTCGTAAAGCCTGACGGGACAATGAAGAGGATTGTCTGAATTCTGCCCTATCTTCAGCACCCTTTGCCTTTCATCGTCCTTCTTTCTTTTCTTAACAGGGACACCATCTATTATTTAGAAAAATGATTAGTTGTTACATAATTAACAAAACAATATGAAGGTATGACTGATTACTGACCGTCACTCGAGTCCTCTTTTGGTGGGTAGAAACGCAGGAAGGACACTTTACTGTTGGCCGGCCCACGAGTGTAACGTTTGACGTGTGCGAAAGAGAGGAGACGGTGCTGCTCCACGGTCCTGTAGTTGAAGTACTTTGTGAAGAAATAGATTAAAGTGTTGAGCAGAACGCCAGGTGAAAAGGCCCCGAGCTGCTTACAGTTCCACAGATACTCCTCTTCCACTCGAGAGTGAATATAACCTAAAAAAAATAAAATAAAAGCTGATGTTTGCAGAGTAACAGCCAAACTAGCAAGCCATTTTTGAGGCTGTGTTTCATTAACATGCATTTTCAGTGAGCTGTGGACTGACTAGTGGGACTATTCTTAAGACACGTCTTCTTAAAGTCCACGTGAAATCAAAATTTACAATGTTTATTTTGCTAGTTTCTTTAGGGGAGCAATTCATTTGTGCAAGTTCATCCACTGAATTTGTATCTTCAATCAGTCTGACCATTTGCTTCCATGTTTGGAGTGGTGCTTTTCTGTTGACGTCAGTTTGACTGCTTCAGCTACAATATCTTTAGTAAAATCAATAGGAAACCAATACATGTATGCCTTAATATAATGGTAATGGTGCCTTTTTGAGAAATATATCTAAAAAAATCCTGACATTTAATTAATTAAAAAAATTCACATTTATTCCAGTTTATTTTGGACCATGGGCACCTCCATTGTTTTTGATGACTTAATTTGGGAGCTCCACCTCTGGTGCTCTATCAGTTTTCATTATAAATGCACCAAAAGTAGTGGTAAAAATGCTGTTACTATGGCACATATGCTGCTTTGATTGCATTTTTCCTTCAAATGGATCTTCATCTTCATTACCATACATTTTTCCCCGATAAGGAGTAACATTATAACATGACATCCTTCCAGACATTGAGTGAAATTTACATTGAGAAAAGAAGTAGCCAATAAACACGCCAACGCTTCATATCGATCTTAAATTAATAAAATGTGACACTTTATAACTGGCCATACATGTCTTGATACCCAGTTGTCCATTTAACCACGCTCCTCTTACCTTTAGTTTGCTATCAGAAAATTATGTACAAAAAGAAAGCCCCGCACCCTACTCAATATTCATTTGGAAGTACATCAACATACTGAAATAAAAGTCTCAGCAGCTCCAGTTTACACAGACTTTAACTATTATTTATTTCCCTCCCCCAAAAAATTCTCTTAAGAACGTACCAATATATTTTCAAGACAAAAGCTTAAGAATAATTCACTTATTATGCAAAGGATAAAGCTTTTACAGTTGAGGTTAGAATTCATAGCCCCCCAGTTTATTTTTTCCCCTATCGATGTTTAACGGTAAAAAGATTAACACATTTATAAACATACTAGTTTTAATACCAAATTTATTTTATCGTTGCCATGATGACAGCACATAATATTTTCCTAGATATTTTTCAAAACACTTCTATACAGCTTTAAGCAACATTTAAAGGCTAGGTTAATTAGGTTAACTAGGCAGGTTAGGGTAATTGGGCAAGTTATTGTATAACAGTGGTTTGTTCTGTAGACTATTGAAAAACTATTTGCATAAGGGGGCTAATAATTTTGACCTTAAAATGTTTTTTTTTTTTTTTTTTTTTTACTGCTTTTAGCCAAAATAAAACAGATAAGACTTTCTCCAGAAGAAAAAGATATTATCAGACATACTGTGAAAATGTCCTTGCTCTGTTAAACATCATTTGGGGGGGGGGAAAATAAAATAATAATTCAGCAGGGGCTAATAGTTCTGACTTCAACTGTAAGTGTTATCATTATTGGGGATGTTCTACAGACTAATTTTAAAGTGACAGCGTTTTGTTTCGATCTAACATGCAATTAATCAGGAGCAACGATATTTTGATATTATTGGACAGCCCCATTTTTACTTTTATGTATGAGTGGAAAAGGGTCAAATATTTATTATGTAAAATAAGACATTTCAGGAATGTTGTATACAGATAATTTGGATTTAATTGTCTGCTTTGTTTTCTCCTTTCAAAAAGTTTTTGAAAGTTATTAAATATCAACTTAACTTTTATTTAATCTTTTAATGACATTATTTTGCTTTTCAAATAATAAATATTATAATACTTTTAACACAATAAAAAGTAGAACTACTAAAATCAGGGTCTCTGCAAGTTTTATCAAGTCAAATTTAAGACTTCTTAAGACACTTTTAAGACCATTATGAATGAATTTTAAAACTTATACAGGGCTAAACACTAATGATTATTCTTAAAATATTTTTTTTATTGCCACAAAACATCAAATTATTTCTTAGCTACATACTTGAATGTGTAAAACAAGAAAACTTTAGTTATATAAAAATTTTTTATTTAAGTTTAACATTGTTAAAAGTATATTTATTGTGGAGACAATTACATAAATAATCAAAAATATATATTTGTTAGCTTTTGGAGTATAACTTCTATTCAACCTAATGCATTTCTGTTATGAATCCTTAAGTTTCATGTCTATTTACAAATATTATGTCTACTCCTCCTTTCTTCTGTAAAGAGTTTTTGTATGAATGGAAGATAGCGTAAAGGGATAAACTGCTCTGTTCAGGGTTCATACACATTTTTGTTACAAAAATTTCATGACTTTTCCAAAACTTTTAAGAACATTTTCATGATGTAATGTTTCATGTAATGTCTACATATGCATGGTAAATAATAAGAAAAACAATGACGTTCAAATTTATTACAGCATATCATAGAACACGCAACAATCTATTTTGTTTAAATTTGTTTTGATATCTATGTAAATTTATTTAATAATTGTGAATGCAAGTTTTTGACCAAGGACAGAAAAGAAGTAGACAACTAACCTATATTTAATTTTGGGCTGCACAATAAATCGTTTCAGCATCGATATCCCGATGTGTGCATCCACAATAGTCACATTGCAGGATATGCAATGTTGGGATTATAGTTTAATATAGAGTTGAATCATAATGGAGTAAAAGTTTATCATCTGCATGCATTTTTAAAGAGATAGTTCACCCAAAAAGTACTTACCATTTTAATGACACCCTTCACTTGTTACAAACATTTATGAGTTTTCTTTTTTATAAATGAACACAAAAATAATTTAATTGAATAACTCTTATAGTATTGAAACAAGTGAAGTGTGAGTAAATAGTGATTTAATCTTTGAGTAAACTGTCCCTTAAAGGCCTGTGACTGTGTGTTTTCAGATTTTAATATGAAAAAAACAGAGTTTTGGACTTCAGTGTGCAAAGCCCTTTAATGTCTTTAAAACTGCTGTAATCTGGTAGCCAATAATTGCTAAAGTGTTTTCCTCCAACTATGGAACAGGTTTTTACTCAATAAAAGTAACTCAGAATTGTTTGGAGCCACACGAGGGTGCGCACCAGCTATTCTTTTATAACCAGGGGTAAACAGGCCATAATCATAAACTACTCACCATTAGGCAAAATAGTTGGTTTCCACCCCTTGAGTACGTTGCTCATTTCACAGCAGAATTTAGTGTAGAAGACATCAGAGAAGATGTTCTCCATCCGATTGTTTTCAAACAAGTACTGCAAGCATGAATGACGAGAGCTAAATCAAATAAACCATACAGCATAGATCGACTGTGTTCAGCTTGTGTCTTTTCTTCTGGTTTTACCTGCTGGATGCCCAAGCAGAGGTAATAGATGCTGTCAGGACTGTATTTCTCTCCATTGGGTCGCCGGACTTCAGTGATGAACTTACAGAGACCGTAGCTTAATTCTGCAGTGCAACACTTCAACACATCTTCCTTTAGTGTCATGCTGCGTGCTGTTAGAAAAGAGATAGTGTTCAATACTTAAAAAAAAATAAATAAATAAAGACAAAACGTGAATAAAATGAACAAATCAATTGATATCACGACTTTACCAGCTAATTTATTACAATGAAACTGTGTGTGTGTGTGTGTGTGTGTGTGTGGTTGGGGGGGGTTAATTGGCAAATGATACTTTACTTAATTAACATAGACATTTGAACCTCAAAAATTCAAAGCTGTTGAATTTATTCTACATGTACAAGTAATTGTCATTATTAGTGATAGAGGATTTAATACTTTGTTTATTCTGTATACTCTTTTTCCCCAGGGAAATAAAAAAAGACTTCTGTCCTGTTTTTTCTTTTTATTTTACTTAAATGTTGTTTTGATATAATAGGGTGTAAAATGTTTATTTCAGCCTCTCTTGTACTTGATGTTGTTATCTGCAAAACTAAATTTAATTGGAGTTTTATTTATTTATCTCATCTTCTTTTTTAAGTTTTTAAATATAATAAAATAAAAAAATCTTTTTGATTTAGGAGAGCATAAGACTGATTCCTGTGATGCTCCAAGGACAGACGTGTCTTCGCGGAGGTCCAGCTACTGCGCCTAGACTGCAGCTCTGCACAAGACGTTTGGCCATAGAAGAAATGGTCGTGCCCAACTGAGCCTGGTTTCTCTCGAGGTTTTTTAAATTCTTCACTTTCGCCAATTGGTTAAGTTTTTTCCCTCGCCGCTGTCGCCACTGGCTTGCATGGTTCATATCTGTAAAGCTGCGCATCGATGGAATTGCTCCTCAGTGTTTGGACTCTCAGTAGTGATTATTAAACCACACTGACCTGAGCTAAACTGAACTGAACTTAAACACTGAAAACTGAACTGACACTGTTTCAATTCACTATAAACTTCCATGTGAAGCTGCTTTGACACAATCTACATTGTATAAGCGCTATACAAATAAAGATGAATTGAATTGAATTGAATAGGACTTTGGACATATCTTTTATCTCGTTTTAAATCAGATATTTCGCCTACATGTTAAAATGCGGGGGAATAGATAAAGTGTTATAAAATAAACACTTTAAAGCATATTTTGGAAAACAATTAAGCATGCTATTACTTTTTTCTCAGGATGTCTTGAAACATCACAGATGGCACATGTTGATGTCCACTATGACAGTGGTCCCCGTTTTATCACCGTGGACAGGTCAAAGCTGGGGGTGGGGGTTTGAGTGGTTCGTAGATTGCTAAATGACCATCAACCATTTTATCAGAGGATGACAAACTGACAAAACATTGCTGTCACGCTGATACAAGTTTTACTTACGGATAAAATTACAAAGCACTGCAGTGTTTGGGTGCTCTGTGTTTGTCTGAGATAATTAGTCTACCGAAATGTGAATATTCTATACAAAGTATAAAGCTGATCGGTCAGTTCTTGTCAGGTGACTCGCTGTGCGTTCACAGCATTCATTCAACTGGGTGTGCCTATATGGCAGGCATGAGCCTCCATTGAAAATAACGAACTTGCGCAAACTCTAGAAAAGAGATATGCGAACGGCTCCTAAAGGCCCCCGTCATTTGTAATCTCCAGCAGTTGATCTTTTTGCACAGACATGCTGGATTCACCTGATTTGTTGACAAAAATGGGTTGCGGATCCATTCCTTGGCAGTTCCTTCACTGGGCATTTTCCCCTTAGTAAAGAAACTTTACAAAGACAGCTGTTTCTTACTCATTTTGCTGCTTGTGGATTACATTTTGTCACTCAAGTGACTGAGAGGTAACTGAGAGAATGTGGTCATTTTTCAAAATAAAAGATTTTTCAAAATAAAAGATAGTTCAGACTCAGATAATAAATAAAACAGAAATAATTAATGATTTCTTGTGCGAATCTAATTGATCCAGTACTGGTCTGTGGCACGGTTGTTGAGGACCACTGCACTAAGACATATTACATGAAAAAAAAATTGAATCTTTGCATCCTGATGCCCTTGATGACACCTAAACAATCGTTAAACGTATAATGTTAAAATCAGGCTGACATTGTACCATTTAATGACAGGTTCAGACTACACAAGTATACTGACTAAACAAACTTTTTCACTGGTTTATTTAAATTTGTCAAGATGTTTCAGTATTGCTTACAATCAAATATAGTACATTACAGAACTTATTTGAGAAATGAAATGCTAGATAAAAGCAAAATAAGACCTACAGCCAAATTTGGGAGCATCCAAGTTGGGTTGGGCATTTCTCCAGCCCACCCAGTCTCTCCAGGCCTTGACGCCGTACTCGTGTTGCAGTTTGGAGAGGATGTTTGAAGGAACAGATGCACACTTACGACCCTACACACAAACAACAACAGATTTTTCAGCATTTTATGATGACATGTGAATAATGTCTGGATCAAATCAGATAAACTATGCCTTTAAAAGTGTGAATGTTTAGATGACTGTCAGAAATAATGCTGCTTTAGTTATTTTACCCGTTTCTTCTGAGTTAAACCATCAGGTCCTTTCTTGCAAGATCTCCGCTTTCCAGAATCATTTTCCATTTGCTCTCTGAGAAGTGCAATGGTCTCTGAAATGTGAAAGAGACCAAATATACATCAAATTTAAATGGAGGATCATAAACAGCTTTGACTGTGTTTGTTAGGGATGCACCGATACCAAGTATCGGGTCGATACTTGGTTAAAATACTCGTACCGTACATGAAATGCCGATACCACAATACACTTCATATTTACTAATTTTGTTTGGTGTAATTTGTATCTTCATTTTAATGTATGTTTAGTTCTTCATTTATCTACAAAATAAACAAGAACAACAATCACAGAGGTGAAGTGCTTTAAAACCAGTCCGCTATATACTTCAAAGCCAAAACACAAACTGGTTTGTTAATTAAAATAATAGTAAAAATATAATTAAAGTGAAATATTAATTGTTTCAGAGAAGTCTATATGAAACTGTTTTCACTGTTAATGACAAAAACTCCCGTCAGTTTCAGTTTCAATCCCCTATTCGCAGCACTGAAAGTATTCCCAGATTACCTCGGAAGAATAAACTCTGTTGGAAGGACAAGAAAACTCAGAAACATTGTGAGATGATGGTAGTGTGATTTTTAAAATGAGAGTATGCATATTTGTGGCAGTATGTCAAGATAAAATTGATGAAAACATCTTAATATTTTAGAGAAAGTAGTCATAGTTTGCATAACCAACTATTGATCTTATTCTCACATGGTTAAACATCATGTAGACTTTTTTTTGATTACATGATTAGCGGATTAACGGCAGGACTCGTGAATATAACAAAGAACCATGCATAACCGGGTTTTATGAGACTGTAACGGAAGCCAGCTAGAAAAGTGCTGTGCATGTAAACCTCACTCCTCTAATCTCTAAAGGTGCTCTAGTGACAGAAGCCATGATCTTTAGCCTCCTTGTTAGAGCAACCGACTCCCATGCGGAAGGTCGCCATGGGGGTGAGCGTAATGGAGGCCAGCTAGTGAAGGGCTGTGCAGGTAAACCTCACTCCACTGACCTCTAAAGGTGCTCTAGTGATAGACACTAGAGGCCATGGTCTTTAGCCTTTATGTTAAAGCAACTGACTCCCATGCAGAAGGTCTGCGGTTCGATCCCAGCTCTGAGTGGGTTGGGTGGTGTAGGACCGGCAGGGTTACACGTCCACAATATGCAATGTCAAGAGAGTGACTGCATAAGGTAACAAACTGCACACACTTGACTATGTAATGTGTGAAGTGATGGATACATGTCAGCGCAAAGATAACTTATCATTTAAACATCAATGCTTAATCAGTCTATCAATTTACTGGGTTGTCAACAATGTGTGAATATTTTTGGCTTAGAATAGCCTTCTGCTAAAGATTTGTGTTCATTCTTGCTACAGGCAAAAAATAAAACCTCCTTTCAAATTAATTGCACTTTCATGGAAACTAAGTCTAAGAAGTATCAGAATCAGTACACGGTATCAGCGAGTACACAAATTAAAACCCTCATACTTGTATCGATTTGTAAAAACGTGCTATTGGTTCATCTCTAGTGCTTATCAACTCTTATTAACTCAACAAAATTTTTACCGATTGGGAAATCCGCCTCCAAGTCCATCAATGGCTCCCCTGCTTTGGTGGAGATGAGTGTCATTGTTGCAGATCTGGATGATGGAGCAGTAGCAGAAGTAGGAGTAGAAGCAGGAGCAGGAGGAGGAGGTGGTGGTGGTTCGGGCTCTGGGGTTTGATCCAAAATTTGAGCAGGAGACACAAGATCCTCCTCCCAGCTCAGATTACTGGACAAATCTTGCAAATCGAGATCCTCCATAATGTTATCAGTCTGATCTAAGAAGCAAAATAAGATTTTTTTTAGACATATAGCTGATTGAGCCTAAACACCATAACCATCGATGGTTCCATCATTTACCACAAGAGCTGATGTGTTTCTCCTTCTCTGCATCCTCCGCCACCATCTCCGCCATCATGATGAGGTCGGCCTCTAGAGGATCATCAGGGATCTTCTCTTTGATTTCTTGAATAGTCTGTACAATGTGTTCGGCACTGTCCAGAGTCGTGGGGAAGAACAAGGGCACTGGAACCTGTGGAGAGAATTAAAGCTACATTAACATAATCATAGACTGCAAAAACAACATTGAGTAATTACATCTTAAAAGAATACAGTAACCTTAATTCACATGCATTAACATGTATTACCATTATGGATTTTTTGTACACAATTTATTGTTACAGGTGTCCACAAAATTTGTCAGCTATTAATACCTCACAGATCATTTATTTTATACAACAGTTCTGTCTGGTTCTCGAATCTGATTGGCTGATAGCCGTGTGATATCTTCAATTACAGCACTTGTACAGCATCCTCACCCTTGTGTATTACTCCACCCACATATAATGACAAGATCAATAATCTCACTACAGTTTGAAAAATATTGCAGCTGTTGGAGCACAATTTACTTTTGAGGCTTTTTGGGGCGACAATGTAATTATATTGCAACTATGCAGTTCATTTATAAGGATTGTGCATATTTTAAATATCTATAATTTATAATTTCTGAGAAATTATTATTTCAGCGCATCGGCATCCATCAGCCTGTCATACTGAGCAAAGACGGTTGACGCTCTGCCGCAAGATGGTGACAGAGACCTTATAATAAGCCCTTAGAGGAGAAAAACTCAGCGTAATTTATAATTACAGCTGATCAAATAATTCTACATCTTAACAGGTAAGTAACTTTATAAGTCGATCTCTCTCTTTTCTATCATGTAGTGCTGTATTTATACCATAGTAATTATAATGTTTCTGGTAGTGTTTGCTTTGGCTTTTTCGGGTTTAATTATTGTAATTTCCCAGTATTATTATATATTATGCCATTGAACTGTTGTATAAACGCAATATCACACTTATTGCAGTGCCATATGGCTGTATATAGTCACTGGTGGGACACTAAGGCACTCAACCTGTGGCCTCAAGCCAACGCACACCTCCCACCAGTGCTGATATACAGCCATGTCAAACTGCTATGAGTGTGATATTGCTCATATAGCATGCTGCAAATGCCCCTATTTGAGAGCAAGCATGCAGCTTCATCTCTTTTTAAAAAGGGGCAGAGACTTTACAGCTGTGCCTCAGTCTGGCATCAAAAAACAAAAACTACATGCATGTAAAATCTTGCCAGTTGAAGCTCTTGACATCTACATTCTTGTTTATTTATATAAATTTGTATTAAGAATTATTTCATTTGTGAAAAAATGCATTTTAACTGAAAATCATCTCAATCTACAAAACACTGAAACATACTGTTCAGTGCCAGAGGATTACCAAGGACTTTTGAAAAAAAATTTAAGAGGCTTTTCTGGTGTATCTACCTTCCAGTTCTTAGTTGCATGCTTTAATTTTTGAAGATGAAATAATTTTTTTCATCTCTCTGATAATAATTTTTTATGTTTGCTTTTGGTAAAGTAAAAAAGGCTGTTAATCTATCTATGATATGATTTGTTTTACATATAATTAAAAATAAAATGGGGAAAAAATATTAACTTTCCTTTGTAACGTTACACACTAAAATCTGGATAACACAGAACATATTTCAATCGAGAGGGGCCGTTTTGTGTGATGCTCATGTACTGCTGAATATATATATACACATGCTCACAATATCTAAAAAAAACGAAACGAAAACATTTGAAATTCTAAAGGTGATGAGAAAGGTATAGATTTACCGGAAGGGGCATCCCAACAGACTTTGGAACATATTGGGAGTAGAGATTCATGGGAACTGGCACATAGACTGGCACCGGAACAGGCAGCACTATCACTTTAGGTGTCTCATCTGCAAGATACAAGAGTTCAGATACATAGCACCAGTTCTGAAAATATATTCTTAATTAATAAAGAGTGCAGAAAAACTGGGTAAATTCGGACAGATTGAATGTTGCTTTAAAAAGTGTGAGGGAGCCAGTACCTTTCTGTATCTCAGCATCAGCGGTGTGGGGTTTACAGGTTGTGGATTTGTTTTTGCTTGGGGATTTGTTCTTTAGGATTTGGGATTTCAGATCACGTTTCTGATAGCAGAGAAAGGAGCAAATGATAAATTCACATCTAATCAGAGTGATCCTTACAAGCACTTTGAGAATCTTTGAGAATTTTTTTTCTGATAAACTCACATGTTTTATGGTCACATCTGTTTGAACAGAGCCTGAGGAAACAAATTGTTGTAGGTAAATGATTTAAGCAACAAACAAAAAAATCCTAAGTTTACTGCACACTGAATCCGAAATTTTCACACGTAAAAAAATTAATTCAACCTCACATTGTCCAATCATACTGACACACTGCCTCTGAAACTTTTATCTATCATCGGCTTTGAATTCTTCCATCATTTGCAATTTTTCCAAATTGCTTTGTTAGTCATTTTTCTTCCCATTTTTAAATCAGTTTTTTTTATTAAGCTGCCTCTGACCACGACATGTCCACACTAAATGCTTATAAGAGACGTATTTAAGAGATTATACGCAACATCCTGCTAAAATGTAAAACTATAAATTGATTTAATTTCAGATTTAATTCAAGCACTTTCAAGGACCTGTTTGTTTTTAAGTACTTTCCAGGCCTTGAAACCATGTCTGAAGTTGAAGTACTTTCAAGAAGCGTGGGAACCCTGTATAAAATATGGTTACTGAGGTAAACAATAATGCGCATTGAACTCAGTGTGCATGGCAAAATTTTCGGATTTGAATATGAAAAAACACATGAAAATGTAGTGTTTTTAGTGTGCAAAATCCTTCTTGTCTTATAAATATATGTTATGTAAAAGCATTTAATTTCAATATTAATCATTCTAATCACCTTTCGCGTTCGTGTTTTTTGAAACGCCTGGCTGTTTGCTGGATGCTCCTGAAAGTGAAACCACACTGGCAATGACCGGCGTGGCCTCTTTAGTGTTTTGTGTGACTGCTGAAGACATTGGCTTTGCACCTGTAGAGAGAACATGGGACTCTTTGACTTTTAACCAGTCAACGTATATACAGTTAAAGCCCTCCTGAATGATTAGTCATTGTATAACAGTGATTTGTCCTGTAGGCAATCAAAAGAAAAACATTGCTTAAGGAGGCTAATAATATTGACATTAAAATGATTTAAAAACAATTAAAAACTGCTTTTATTCTAGCCGAAATAAAACAAGACCTTCTCCAGAAGGAAAAATATTATAGGAAATACTGTGCAAAATTCCTTGCTCTGTTAAACCTCATTTGGGAAATATTTCAAAAAGAAAAAAAGAAAATTTGCAGGAGGGAAAATAATTTTGACTTCATGTAATGAGCTTAAAGTAGATTAGATCAAAGCAAAGTGATCAAGCCAAAAATCTGCATGTGGACATACACTGTGTGGCCAGAGATTTGCTGGTTGCTTTGATGACAGCTCCAGTGATGCCCTGCAGACTGCAGAAAAACATCAGGCACCGCAGGCTGCAGAAGTGCTTCATCTCTCCCAGCCATTTCACAGACTCGTTCATCTTCTTGATCTGTCTGCACATTGAGCACTTTATTTCCTGTCAAAATTGTGCAACAGAAACATTTACTGTTAATTTCAGAAGCCATATACATGGCATACACATACATAAAGTAAAATGTTGCAGCACAATGATGCTTACAAAAAGAGAGTAGGAATAGTTCATGTCTCTTCATATAAATAAGTAGTGATACAATTAAACTACCAATAAATACATAATTAATAGAATAACTAAAATATATTATTACTGCTAAAGTACACAAATTACAACAACTAAATTGCCTAAATAAGCCCAAACAAAAACAAATAAACAAATAGATTTATATTACTAGAATTAGCCGCAATAAACTACAACCCCCAAATGAGAAAAAGTTGGGACAGTATGGAAAACAGTAATGATTTCCAAATTTACTTTGACTTGTATTTCATTGGAGACAATACGAACACAAAATATTTCATGTTTTGTTTTGTCGAATTCATTTAATTTGTAAATATGCATCCTTTCCTGTCATTCAGACCTATAATACTTTACAAAAAATTTGGGACAGGAGCAACTTAGGGCTTGTAGTCAGGTAAAGTGGTCGAATAATGATGTGATTTGAAACAGGTGATGTCAACAGGTGATGTCAACAGGTGATTGTAATTATGATTTGGTATAAAAGCAGCATCTAGGTCTAGGGTCACCAGTTTGCCAACAAATACATGAGAAAATTATTGAAATGTTTAAAAACAATGTCCCTCAAAGAACGATAGGAAGACATTTGGATATTTCACCTTCAACAGTGCATAACCTCATTAAAAGATTCAAGGAATCTGGAGGATTTTCAGTTCATAAAGGACAAGGTTGCAAGCCTAAGCTGAACTACTGTGATCTCCAATGCCTCAGGCAACATGAATCAAGAATCCTCATTCATCTATAATCACCACATGGGCTCAGGACTAGGCATGGGCCGGTATAATATTCTGACGGTATGATAACCATGGAAAAAATATCGCGGTTTCACGGTTTGAAGGTATTGTGATCACTGCTCTAAAAAATATTCTTTTTAAATGTCTGGGTAAAAAACTACAACTTTTTCCCCTTTGAACACAAATAATTTTATTTTGAGAAACATTTAAAATATTTTGGAGCAGTAAACATGTTGAGGCTGAATACTGAATATGAATCATTGGTTTCAGCTGTCTTCATGTTTCAAAAACACAGATTTCATTACGATTTAAAATTACATCTTCTGATATCTTTTCCAAAAAAACCCCCCAAAAAAACTAAAGTAAATAAAAAATCTTACAAATACCTTAGGAACGGTATAGCAGAAAATATTGGAGGTTTTAAAACTTGACTTTTCTAAACCGCGGTACACCTTGAAAACAGTTATTGTCCCATGCCTACTCAAGACTACTTATGCAAACGTTTATCAAGAACCCAAATACGCAGTTACATCCACAAATGCCAGTTAAAGCTGTACTGTGCCAAAAGGAAGCCCTATGTTAACAGTGTACAGAAGCACCATCGACTTCTCTGGATTCTGAAGCATCTGGGATGGATCTTTTAATTTCCGTTTTCCATACTGTCCTAACTTTTTCTAATTTGGGGTTACAAGTTTACTTTTGTTGTTGGGTTTAGTCAATCACTAAAACAACAACTACCTAATTTAATATTTTGTTATGCATTCCGTTGTTTTTTTTACCATTTAGTATAGACCTTTTTATAGCGGGGTTTTTTTTTCGTTTACAACTTGTAATTTGCGCTCCGAAAATGGGTGTCAATATCGTTTTGAGTGGATTACGGAGTGTTTTTGTGACACACAACTTTGAAAGGTGTGTTAAAGCTGTTATAATATGTGGTTCAAGCGCGAGAGAAAAACATTCTCCTAGTTCACGTGTCTGCTGTCAAATATACAGTGCGTGTGTGTTCTCAACCTGTCAGCTGTTAACTCAGCGGCTCTTCAATTCAAACACACACACACACACACACACACACACACACACACACACACACACACACACACA
>CAIGQZ010004625.1:2643641-2698763 GCA_903798205.1 Danio tinwini
ACACACACACACACACACACACACACACACACACACACACACACACAAACGCACAAACACTTCACTGCATTATAGAGCAAACCAGATTACTGGCATGATATTTAACAGGTAAGTTATGCAATTTCCAAAAAAAACGACTAATTAAAGTGCATTACTGGTACTGTGCTGGCTGATTTGCATGTTGATTCTAATCGGGAGTCGTTTATGGTTCATTTAGTTAGGGTGTGTTGTGCATTTACCATGGTATGTGTTTTTCAGTAATTTCAAAATGCCACTTTATTTTCACCTTGTGCCAGTTTTTCAATCAATGTGTTAGTGGGACAGGACGTGTGTGTGTGAGAGAAACATTTTGGTGAATTACATTTGTTTAGGTTGGTTATATTTTTAAAAAGACAGAAACTGTTCACTTTAGCGATGGCGAGGCTCCATTTAAACCGCATAAAGATGCAGTCTGACGGTAAGGGTAAAGACCCACAGCAGTTGTTTTCCATCCCATTAGATCGCTTTTTTTTATAATCAGTCCAGCAAGTTGTGGTGATCGACAACAGTATTAGTTCAAAGATGGTAAAAGCAAATAAAATTGATTAAAACTATCATTTCAAAGCTGTCCGAATGTGACTGTTTACATGCATCAGCTGCCGACCGGAAGTTCTTAGCATTCTCCTTGCACATACAAGCAAAGCATAATGGGTAATTTTACGTTCTAAGAAAAAGGTCTATACAACTGTTTTTAATATACTGTACTATATTAATACTATTATATAATATATTATAATTTAATAATATATTCTAATATAATATAATCTGATATAATATAATCTAATATAATATAATCTGATATAATATATTCTAATATAATATAATCTGATATAATATAAATATAATATAATATAATCTGATATAATATAATATATTCTAATGTATAATATAATCTGATATAATATATTCCAATATAATATAATATATTTTAATATAATATAATATAATATAATATAATATATTCTAATATAATAAAATATAATAAAATATAATATAATACATCAATATTTTGTTTGTTGGCTGGTTATGCATTTGTTTGTTTAGCTGATTTAATACATTACCTGACGGATCAGTAAATTATGTTGTGATAAACAATCGCTCCCACAGAACTCCTCCTGCTTGCCATTGAAGACTTCCGTCACTACAGTCTTAGAAGTGCTGCTACAGTGGAAACAGTTGCTACAGTGTTTTTTCCCCCAACGCTTGACCAGGTTCTGCTCAAAGAGTGACCTGCAGTCTGTACAGAAAGAAATAAAAGCACATATTCAAACTGACAAGCCAAATTTGTGGTAAGTAAAATTTAGCATGACAGATATCCAAATGAGAAAATAACAAGAAGATGATAATAATATGCATGCTCACTCTCGTCGCAGAAAGAACGGTCAACTCGGTTTATCCGTCTCACGACTTTGACTCTTTTATTGAGGTTGCAGTTTTCACAGCGAGCCACCACACGGTTCACCTTTCTGAACTCATCGATACAATCGTTACCACAGAAAGCATACATTTTCCTCTGAAAAAAAACAATAACAAAATATTGGTTTAATGATGCAAACCTGTAATCAAACTAGGGCTGGACATTATTTGAAAAATCTGACATAGCAATATTTTCTTTTGCCGTGATATACAACACAATATGGATATAATTTCACAAATTTTCACATTGCAAAATCGATGCTCAAACTATATATTGTTCATAATTGCTAGATTGAATAATTGATATATTGCACAACATATCGCAAAATGTACGATGGCGCATACCTGTCAACCCTCTCGTTTTTGCCGTGATTCTCCCATATTTTCGCATAATTCTCCCGTATTTTTAATCTTTGTTTGAAAAGTGAAAGTAGCATCAAATGTAATATAATTGCAAAAGCTGTTCAAGAGAATTATCCTTTCACTTTATTTTGGCTTGGAAGCAGGTTGAAATTAATTAAATGGGTTATAATTCTAAATTATTCCTGAGAATAAAAATGAAAGACCTTTATAGCCAGCGCCCTGTGTTTGTTTGTAGGCATGCACGAGTTCAGGCAGCTATCGTTACCATTTGTGTTAATGGCGGACACGAGAAGAGCTGGCATAATGCGCACTCTGCCAAGAGAATTTTATGCGAGACAACTCATTTTTCAAAATGAGTTGGAAACTTCAGCTTTATGCAGATATGTCTCTCATGTATATCTCTCATGTATTCGTGGAGATTCCGCTGTTTTTTCTGACCACAGTTTATGTCGCGCGCATCTCACGTGGACGATTGTAATAACAAAGCCTCGTGAGCGTGGTCGCACTAAAAAATAATGAGCTCAGACTGAGAAACTAGACATAGTGTTGGTTTCATTACTTTATCAAACAATATTTGTTTTCAACATGCAGTCACTGCATTTAAAAAGTAGACACTTCAAGCCTTCTATAGATATACGTCCCATGTCTGTGTTTTGTTTTCGTGGAGTTTCAGTGCATTTTAGTGATGCGTTTCCCAAAAAAGTTTGCAGAGAGACAAAAGAAATAAATTATTATTATTTTTTTTTTTACCGTATAAAAACTGAACAACATATTTGACATATATTGATTCAAATCCCCCTCCCAGGTTTATAATAATTCCTTATATTTATATAGCGCTTTTCTGGGCACTCAAAGCGCTTTACACATTGGGGGAATCTCCTCATCTACCACCAGTGTGCAGCATCCACCTGGTTGATGCGACGGTAGCCATTTTGCGCCAGACCGCACACCACACACTAGCTGATTGGTGGAGAGGTGACAGAGTGATTAAGCCAATTATGATATGGGGATGGTTAGGAGGCCATGATGGACAGAGGCCAGTGGGCCAATTTGGCCAGGATGCCGGGGTTAAACCCCTACGGTTTTTCAAGAACATCCTAGGATTTTTAACGACCACAGAGAGTCAGGACCTCGGTTTAACGTCTCATCCAAATGACGGCGCTCACTGAGCAGTATAGAGTCCCCGTCACTATATTGGGGCATTAGGACCCACAGACTGCAGGTTGGGCGCCACCTGCTGGCCTCACTAACACCACTTCCGACAGCAACCTGACCAGGCGCAGCCCTGCTTAGCTTCAGTGGGCGACCATGTGAGAGTTGCAGAGAACTAGTTGCCGGCAACATGACAGCTGTTTTCAAGTCTAAGTAAGAATTAGTTAGATCTAAAAAGTATCTTGAATGCGTTTATTTTAATATCATTCAATAAATTATGTAAAAACATAGCTAATAAAACAGCATTGTTCTAGGAAAATGTTATATTGGAAGAAATCTCGTTATGGTAATGCTTAATGAATATGGCATATTTTTACAGTACCGTGCAGCCCTAATTTAAACAAGTAATAACAAGTATATAAAATTATAATCAGAATACTAAAGTGAACCAGCAGTACCTTATACTCCATCAGTTCTGGCTTGTGGAAGAAGGCGTTCAGACACTGACAGCAGGGTATTTTAGTGACGCTTTGGCCTTGACCACTAGGGGTGCTAGTCTTGGCTGATGAGCTGGACTCCGATGAAGCAGGTTTAGGGGCAGCAGTTTTTGCTGTAGTTGTGTTGCTGCTTGTAGAGGTTATTGTGTTCACCTGTGTGTTAGCTTTTTTATTATTCAAGGACTCCTGAAATAAGCAAAACGAAGATCAACACAAATTAATCGCGTGCAAACCTCTTATGTGGTAAAGATTGGTGCCAGATTTGAATGAACTATACCTGATATGCTACAACACAGGAAAACGTGCAGAAGTTTTGAACGGATCCTTCAGACATGGCTATGTGGTATTGAGGCACTAGTTTCAGCTTGCAGTTGTTGCATTCCACTGGAGCAGCTAGATTGCATGCAAAAAAAAAAACATGTTTTTATTTTTACACATTAATAGAATGAAAGAGTTAAAATGTCAAACTGAACATACATTGGTGGCCAAAATTAAAACACGTAGCATATTTAAGAGGTTTCATTGTTTTTGTTGAATTGGCCATTACAATATCCACAATGATGATGATGATGATGATTTTTTTTATTTAATGCCATGTCAGTCTATTTTCAATCGCAAGAACATTTCATTAAAGGGTCACGAAACACAAACTCATTTTTTTGGGATGTTGACAGTCATACATGTGTCCTACGTTGCTAAAACACTATTAGGACACACATATTTCACACAAAAAAATAAAATTGGTTGTTTTAGCATTGTTTAGAGCAAATTCGTTTTTCCAGCTTAAAAATAAATTTTTAAAGCTGTGTCAAGGCTGTGAGGTCATTGTGTAAATTCCAGCGTGGAGATTGACTGTCATTGAGTGACGTCATTGAGTTTTCAGCATTAACTCATGAGAAAGACTTTGTTAGACCCAATCAGCGCACTCTATTGTGAATAAGGAGCAACTTCATTAATATGCATGATATAGCTTCAATGACTCCTTTTAACTGTTACAATGTTCAGAGTGCCGATACGTTGTGTTGCCAACCATAATTCAAACAAGCGGAAGAATTGTTCAGAGACAAAAGTCGTCAGTGTTGTGTTTATAAATGTGCCACAATGAAGGTTTTGTTTCCATTTTCCCGAGATGAGAGCACTGCTTGCGTATGGACCCACATGTGCGGATTACAGTGGTAATGTTGAAATCCAGATTTTCCACTCATGTCCTCTTAAAAGTGTCTTTCACATATATTCGGATTAAGCATGTGTAAGTAATATGAAACGTCACGAGTTTGTTATTTGAGATGTAGAAGGCAGGGTAAACGTCTGCATAGAGATACACTGCAGCACTGGTGAAGATTGTGGATGTTTACAGCAGTTTGATGGATAAATATGAATTTGTAGCTAAATTGGTAGCGTTGCAAAACAGCATTTCCTGTTCTTTAAATCCTTATTTACATCCTCGCTACAACATACCGTTAACGCTGGACACTGTGCATGTAATAGATCAATTTTAACAAATAAAAATACAGGTTGTGGCTCACAGTCCTATTATAGGTGGAGCTGCTCCTTGTTGGAGGAGTTTTTAACAGAATCCAACAGTGAACTGGGAGAGATTCTGGAAATTCTCCTTTGTCAAATGCTAGCTATATGTTTTTTATAATTCTCTGGAACACAATTAAAATTCAACTGTAAGCACTTCTCTCTTTATGTCGTGTCCTTTGGAAGGCCAAATACAGAAACAGAACATGCTCTGTGGAAATAGCAACGTCTGGACAACATTTTAGCTTTTTCTGCTATAACATTACAGCACCTCTGGCCACACCCCTTTGCTGCGCAGGGTGTGCACGTGGTGAATTTGCATAACCTGAAGCATTTGTGATCTCACTAACCCAGATGTATTTTTTGTAGGCTTTGCTAACTCTGTTAAAGCCAACGTCTCCCTTTGCACTGAACTTTGAGCGTCTTATGGCTCGTTTTCCACTGAGAGGTACAGTACGATACGGTACGGGTCACCTTAATCAAGCTTGCATTTTCACTACTCAAGGGTATCCTTTTGGTGGGCGTGGCGTACGACAGAAAGTTTCAGACAACGTCATGTTTACTCAAGGAAATGTCAAAGTAACACCGTACAGGTCGTTCACATATAATATGAAAAGCACTTCTCACAGCACAGATGCTTAATACACAAACACTTGTGTATAAATGTTTATTACTAACCTTTCTATAAACATGATTTGATTATAACTGCAGATCAATGACAGTGTGAAATAGCCTACTGTAACGTCTGCATTTACATAAATAAATGCAACATATATGAACACATACAGACCCTTACAGTCTCCGTTCACAAATATGTTACCTATTACAGAAAACTACACACAGCATACATTGAGTCCTTATTTGGGTTAAAAAAAAAAAACAGACGAAATATAACCCACAATCTGAGCAAACCTCCCATCTGTGTCTGTAATCTACTGCAGCACGTGTAGCCTCTTGTTAGAAAGTAATTCCATCATTCCGAGTTGATAATAGTCCAACAGGTGATGATAATAGTTAAACATGGCAGTTTGTTCATGTTTTAGGTTGCAGTAGCATGATTTGCTGCTGTTTTTTCAGGCTTCTCCTTTGTTTTATCGCTCTTCACTCTCGCATTAGTCCGCATCTGAATGGATCGGTTATCAGAGCACTACAATTATCACGCGCACATTAAAAATATGAGCTCAAAAAGTTTGTTATTTCAAATATAGACGCGATCGCAAGCTCTCTGGACAAAGTGAAACCGCTCGCACTTGTAGACGAGCTCATAAAACAACAACAGGACATGGCAGAATTTGTTCTTCTTGGTTTTGTGGCTGTTCATCAAGACGACAACAAATTTAGTTTGAGCTCGGGTCAACCATGGCTCGTTATTATATGCATAAAGTATAACTATAATGTCTGGGCTGTGTATTTAAACATGGCGGTTCCATTGTTTTGATTCTGGCTAGCTCCACGAGCTTGTGACGTATCTCTGTAACCAATCACCATTCAGCTGCGCATGTAGCTCCACCTTTTGGTACCCTTTCTCATGTTTGGTCCCTTTCGAAAGAGTGCCGAAAAAGTGGTACGGTTCGAACTGAACTGTACTGTACCTCTCAGTGGAAATGGGCCATTACATTCAGAGATTATGTTCACACAACTACATTACACATCAACTAAAGTTTAAAATATGATGTCGTGGAGGACCACCCCTTTAAAGTCAAGTGAGTAAACATGAGAAACTAAAATAAATAAACTTAAATAACTAACCAAAATTAACAAAGATGAATAAATACTGTAATAAATGTATTACTAATAGTTTGTGCATGTTTGTAAATACATTAACATGGAACATTATTTTAATGTGTTATCCGCTATTCATTAGCGAATATGTGGACATAGTACCTGACAAACCGACAGTCTGATCTTTACTCGCAGTGACACAGGAGACAGAGCAGAAAAGCTCCCGGATTCCCTCTGCGTTTGGACTGTCCAGTGCATCTTCTGCAGGCCTCAGGGCATGACACGTCTTACAAGTGACAAGTTTCAGGCTCCTCTGTAAATGAAGATCAGTTCATCAAATATATGCATGCTTTAACAGTAGTATTTCAACCAAATGACTTCCCTTGCAGTTACCTTTTTGTAAGCTGTAAGGCAGGTTTGGCTGCAGAACTTCATAACTCTGTCCTCCATCCGCAGAGACGGACACTCAGCGTCTGTGCCATAGCAGAATCCTCCACAGTTAACACAGCTGTTCATGTTCAACTTATTGGAGGAGCGGAACTGGCTAAAACAGCTGTCGCTGCACAGCTTTTGAATGGAGCCCCTGAAGTTCACCTCATGAACGTGTCTCTAAATGAGAAATCATGCAAATAAATTTTTTTAAAAGGGGACCCATTATGCAAAAATCAAATCAATCATGTTTAAACAGTTGTGTGGCAACAGTCTGTGAATATAAACCAGCTTCAAATGGTAATAATGTATGCATTTATAATCACACTTCAGATACGCTTATGGCTGAAAGTTATTGAGAATTATTTATATTGTTTATTAAATGTCCCATTAATTGTATTTTATTAACATCTACCCTTACCAACCCTTACAGTAATGTAAAAACAGTAGTTGTACCAATTATTTTTTATGTTATTTATTAAATTACCCAATAAATTATATTTTTTTTACCCCAAACGTCACAGTACTGTAAAAATATGAATTATTGTTGTACAGTCACAAAAATGATGCTATATTGATGTGCGTATCCGCAGCTGTATCCTATCTAGACTTTACAGCAGAAACACTTTGACATTCTACTTTTGTACGCATCAGAGGAAGAAAGCCCCGTCCATTAGTGACCATCTCTCCCTCATTAGCATAGGATGTAAGTCTTGTTTTTGAATCTGCCACTATGCTCACACACAAGCATTTGTAAAAAAAAAAATTTGTTTTGAAAAATCTAATTTGAATTTAAAGCGACATACGTAAAAATGGCACAATTACGATAAAAACCTAAAAGGGGCAGTTTCAAAGAGTTATAAAATATTATGTGTGTGGTATTTTGCACTGAAATTTCACATACACACTCTAGGAACATAACAGACTTAGGGCGCTTTCACACCTAGACTTTGTTTTAGAACCTGGCGCGTTTCCACAGTTAGCGTGGCTCGTTCGGCATATGTAAATCCAGCAAATGTGCTCTGATCTATGCCAAAACAATCAGTTTAGGATCACCTGAAAGAGGTGGTCTCAGCTTGTAGTGAAAAAGCAATATGATCCAACAAACTAACGAAACAGGCTGTACCACGATGCATTATGGTTAAGTAATAGGCATATATAAGAGAACATGAAGGCTGATTTATAATTCTGCATCAAGCGTATGCAGCCTTCGCGCGGTCGCATAGCCCTCGCCGTGGATGACGCTGATGCACACCTCTCGAAAAATTTAACTGCACGTGCAACAACGTGTAGCACAAGGTCTGTAATTGGTCGGCTTGGTACCGAAACATAGACAAGGTAGGACCTTTTTAAAAACAGTCAATAGCCTTTTGTATTTATCACAGCTCTGCCAGTTATAGTAGTTGAGATCAAACGCATCAAATGAAAGGCAAATGAGAAGAGTATTGAGGGGGCGGGGCATGTCAGATACTAGAGAGGATTTGATTGGTTGGAAGATTGGACTTGAAACAGAAGTGAGGTGATGTCCAACAAAATCGCTGATCCATTTGACAAACTGCAATCTTTGGATGTTTATATCTTCTATATGATACTAACATCTAAAAAAACTTTGATTTTAATTTCATAAGACCTTTAAAACTCAGTCACACAGAATTACATCGAGAGTTTGAGCACACACTTGTAGTTCAGATCTCTTTACTAAAATTAAAAACCTTTAAAATGGTATAAGAGTGGCACTCCAAATCAAAAATATATAAATATCTTTGGTGTTTCACCTTTTTCCAGCAAACAAGTTCCTACTTGGAACAGAGAAATGGCTACTTACGATTCCTGCCTTCTGACACACACTGCACTTGAAAGTTAAAGCGTTGCGGCATTTCAGACTGCAAAACTCCTTCCCAGCCCCTGACATGTCGACTGGGGCGACAATGATGCTGCTGTCTTCATGAATCTCTCTGAGAGGAAAGAAGGCATAACATGTTACTTAATTACGACATGCATAATTAGTCACCTTGAAATTCTAAGGTCTACCTTTGTTAACACTGACAAACTTACATTGTGATTTGTCTATTACAACATTGCACTCTAACCTGGTTCTAAAAGGTTCTTTTTGTGAACCAATCAACACTTAGAGCGCATACAACAGGACCAATTAGGATATCAGAGGCCCGGATGAGTGACATTTATGAGTGACATTTGGTCTATGTTACAAATTGTGTCACTAGCAGATAGAGAAATTTTTTTACTGATGGCAACAATGCATTTAATTACCAATCATATTCGTATTTATAATTAAATTCTGTAAAAAAACAAAAAACAAAGATGCTTCCTAAAATACAAATCAGTATTAATGTAATTTTCTTATACACGTTGACACTTTGTTAAAATACTAAATGTTTTAAAGCAAATAAGCATAATTCATTCATTAAAACAAATTAAGTTTTTTATCTGAAGGTTTGAACTCTATTTAAGCTGTCCCGAATGATTTTGATATTACACATTTAAAATACATTTATGATCTCTCTATACGCCATTTTCATGCATGAATGAGATTTGTTTACCAGATTATTTTGCTTCACGTAAAAATTTTAAATCTTCAAAGCTCAGTATCACAAAAAATAATGCTCAGAATGCAGATGAACCTTATACACCACCTGAAAAAAGTCTTGTCGACTGTCCAAGTTTTAGGAACAACAAATAATAACTTTACTTCCTTTAGCAAAATAAAATATGATTATGCCTTGATTTTTAATGATTAATTAGGACAGAAAGATCTGACTTTTTTTTTTTTTTTGACAAAAGTTTTGTCACATAACAGAAATAATGTACAGTAGAATAAGTCATGGTGCAGTGGAAACATTTTTTATATTGTATGTGACTCCCATAAGCTTGGAGGACTGCATCCATACATCTCTGCAATGACTTAAATAACTTATTAATAAAGTCATCTGGAATGACAAAGAAAGTGTTCTTGCAGGACTCCCAAAGTTTATTAAGATCCTTTGGATTCATCTTCAATGCCTCCATCTTACCCCAGACATGCTCAATAATGTTCACAACTGATAACTGGGCTGGCCAATCCTGGAGCACCTTGACCTTTGCTTTCCGGAACTTTGATGTGGAGGCTGAAGTATGAGAAGGAGCGCTATCCTGCTGAAGAATTTGCCCTCTCCTGTGGTTTGTAATGTAATGGGCAGCACAAATGTCTTGATACCTCAGGCTGTTAATGTTGCCAACCACTCCGCAGATCTCTCGCACGCCTCCATACTGAATGTAACGACAAACCATGATTTTTCCTTCACCAAACTTGACTGATTTTTCTAAGAATCTTGAGTCCATGCGGGTTCCAATAGGTCTTCTGCAGTATCTGTGATGATTGGGATGCAGTTTAACAGATGATTCATCTTTAAAATCGACCTTTTGCCACTTTTCCAAACGATCAACTAGAAGTCAACTTATTATTTGTTCCTCTTACAACTGGGATCGACGACAAGACTTTTGTCAGGTAGTGTATATGCCAAATAATATACTTGAATTAGGCATTTGAAAAATAGTTATAGAACACTGAAAGCATACTTGAGGCAGTGGTGACATGCTTTATTCTTGGTGCTCCGGAGACATTCAAGTGAGCAGTAGATTTTAGCAGAGCCACTGCGCTGGAACGCCGTTTGTCCCTTCAGCAAGACCTTATTACAGGCTGTGCACAGAACGCCAAGTCGCTTGAAATTCTGAATGGACTCCGTTTGTGCTCCTGTGACATGAAGAGGAAACTTTAAGAACGCATTAAGTGATTTTAGACCCTAAAGACGAATTCACACCAGAATCTCTGATAAGTGATGTGCTGCATGTCTGGTGATTGTCAGTGTGAATTGTCTTTCAAGGCAAGGAAAGTTTATTGATATAACACATTTCATACACAATGGTAATTCAAAGTGCTTAACGTATATAACAATAAAAGAAACATAAAATACAAGTATAAGAAAACAAAAACAAAAGAACATGATTAAAAACAGATTAAAATGTGTTAAAACAGGTTTTAATGAAATAAGTAAAAAAAAAAGACAAGTGTGATCTTTCAAAGGAGTTGCTCATGCAAAAAAAGATGATTTTATCCTGTTTTTGAGGATGGTTATTAAGAAACGTGTAATGATGTCAGATTAGTGTGGATAAAAATATATATTTAAAAAAAAAAAAAAAGTAAAAGCTAACAACTGTTATAATGCTCATACCAGTGGATGCATTGTTTACACCAGGCACCTGATGATAAGATCCGAGCCTCTGTTGGTCAAAATCCTAGAATAGACAAATTAACACATTGGGATAATCCAGAATCATTTATAAAAATCTGCATGCTCAAAAGTACTAGAAACATGTGGCTGACATTAGAATATAAATTTTAAAGGGAAAACACACACACACACACACACAAAAAAAAAAATATGGAGATTTTTTTCTTTTTACAATTCACACATTTATTGTCTGGAAATGCTATATGCCATGCCATTATCTTAAATAAAATAGAGTAGCATTTAAATGTTTGTAGACTACAAATACAGACTGCTGCTAAATATTTTTCTTGTCCCCAAAAATAGGATTCTAAAATGAATAGAACTCTTAAAAGAACATCATATCCACTCAGCGGCCACTTTATTAGGTACACCTGCCCAACTGCTCGCTAATGCAAATTTCTAGTCAGCCAATGACATGGCAGCACTTAATGCATTTAGGCATGTAGACATGATCAAGACAATCTGCTGCAGTTTATGCAGATGCCAGAGGAGAATGGCCAGACTGGTTCTAGCTGATAGAAAGGCAACAGTAACTCAAATAACCATTCGTTACAACAGAGGAATGCAGAAGAGCATCTCTGAACACACAACACGTCCAACCTTGAGGCAGATAGGCTACAGCAGCAGAAGACCACACTGGGTGCCACTCCTGTCAGCTAAGAGCAGGAAACTGAGGCTACAATTCACACAGGCTTACCAAAATAGGACAATAGAACATTGGAAAAACGCTGCCTGGTCTGATGAGTCTCGATTTCTGCTGCAATACTCAAATGGGAGGGTCAAAAATTAGCGTCAACTACATGAAAGCATGGATCCATCCTGTTTTGTATTAACAGTTCAGGCTGGTGGTGGTGCTGTAATGGTGTATGGGATATTTTCTTGCCCCACTTTGGGCCCATTATTACAAAATTGAGCATCATGTCAACGCCACAGCCTACCTGAGTATCGTTGCTGCCCATGTCCTTCCCTTTATGACAGTGTACCCATCTTCTGATGGCTACTTTCAGCAGGATAACGCACCATGACGATGCACTTATTTAACCGGTAAAATTAAGTGTTGAATGTTGGACACTTTACACACTCAACGACCGCAGCTTTGCACATGTAGCGGAAGTGGCGGAACTTTCGGGTGCTCATGTTGGATTACTTTATTTTCGATTGTGAAAGAAAAATTCTCCTACGAGAGTGATTATACTGCCTCCCAATGGTGAATGCGATTATACTCATTTCAGGTATTATTTGGTACTTTGGTCATTTATTTTACTAATTTGGTGACCATAAAATGTCATCTGGGAATTTCCGCTTGGTAAAAAAACATGTGTTCCATTTGGGACGACACTACATACATATACTATGCTGTTGAGTGTGTAAGTGCATAAGTACATAGAGCATGAGTGCATAGTGTGCCATTTGGGACGCAGGTATAGAAAATGTGCAGAGCTAGTGGTCCTCCAGGAACGTGGTTGAAAAGCACAGCAATAGAGCAACTTTGGGGTGTAGTGAAACAGGAGATTTGCATCATGGATGTGCAGCCGACAAATCTGCAGCAACTGCGTGATGCTATCATGTCAATATGGACCAAAATCTCTGAGGAATATTTCCAGTATCTTCTTGAATCTATGCCACGAAGGATTAAGGCAGTTCTGAATGCAAAAGGAGGTCCAACCCGGTACTAGTAATAAAGTGGCTGGTGAGTTTATTTGCATATGCATTTTTTTGTTAACATTCTAAATGGCTTTACTATATGTCATATATAATCAATTTAATGCATCCAAGATATAAAGTTTTTGAAGGGTAGCTTAAGTAAATAATATGCTTTATGAAAAGCATATCTCTGGTAGGAGATATAGAGCCCCTAAGTGTAAGTTGAACTTATACAAGAACTGCTTTGTACCTGTATAGTGGGTTTATTTAACAAGAGTTTATCTTAATTATCATTATAACTACTGTTTTTTTTCTTATTGTATGTCTGCAGCAATATAGTGATGCTAATAACAAATTTCCTTTTAAGGACAATAAAGTTTACTACTTCTAATAACAACATGGCATAACTTATCTTAGCACAAAAAAGAATGTTTAAATGTCTGTTTATTTGATTAACCTCATCATCTTTAATGCTTCTCAGTGGACTTTGAGGTGCTTTCTTCCACTCTTCATCCATCGGCTCATCCTTGATCTTCACAGGTAAAATGTCAGAAGGGTCAAATCCTGCAAATCTTTTATCAGCAGCCTGTGTTTGCTGAATAACAGAGAAAGACTTTATTTTTAGAACTGTATTGCTTTATGGATTAACAAACAAACATTTAACATAAAAGTTGCTGCGCTTACCGTGACTGCAGATGAATGTGCAGGTCTGCTTTTAGAGCCTTTGGCCCTCAGGGCTTCTGTTGAATGAGAAAAGTATATAAATAATGTTTGAAGATAAGAATCATTTTCACTTAATATGCATGAATTGGCTATGAAATAAAATGATTAACTATTTCAACGTATTGAGCAATTCTCTGGATTTGCTACTAGGGATGCTCCGATTAGGATTTCTGCAGCCGATATCGTTTACCGATTCTAATGCTTCAAGCTTTATAATGCATTAAGCACATTTTTTCTAGTGGAAAAAAGTATGATACTTAAGTGAAAATCTCGCCTTAGATGTTACATATAATAACATCTATTTTAACCACTTAGGTGAGAACATATCATGGCCAGAAGCAGCTTTACAGAAAATAATTAAACACAAAAATGGGTAAAAAAAAATTACAAACAATCGCTTCGCTCGTGTTATAGCAGCTCAAAACATGGTAAATACAATGGTTGCACTTGCAACAAAGAGACCATTACTCACGCAAGTCACACCAATTTTTTCATTTTTGTGACGAGTGCTTCAGCAATCTACACGCTTACAACGGGGGATTCATCAGCCGTTTGTTAAAGGAAAGATCAGAAAAGACTTTTGATGTATGGGACTTTATCAGAGTTTGACAGGATCTTTAAAACCACATTGAAAACACGAGGCGTGCCACTTTGTTTACAGATTTAAATGCGTTTGTAAGCTCGCAATCCTCTGCCGTTTGTCCTTGCTATGGCCACCATCAGCTGTTCCTACACATGTGTGGCGGTCAAGTTTCAACATAGTTCAGCTTTTGCCGCTGTGTGGATTACTGAATGTGTTTAACTGCATTGCTTTAATGCACTCTTGCATTGGGCTCTCACATACACTCTGCACTCTGACTACTTCAACGATGTTGGTAAGCTGTGGTGGGCATTTCTCTCTGTCTCACACTAAACGCAGTCAACCAATCACAACAGACTGTCATCGGATCAATCAGGGCAGATTAGCATCAAGCTAAGGAGGAGTTTTGGAACAAATGAATCGCTGAACGATTCATATGGGAGTCATTGGGATAATTAGGTAAAAATAAATGCATATTATAAGACAATGAAAGTGTTTGTTGACCTTGTATGAATATCAGACTGGTGTTGGAGAGCTCCAAAACCAAAATAAGACCTTTTTAGTGCACAATAGGGGTTCTTTAAATCATTTGGGTAACTGATGGACCTGTAATGCTGTCAGCGGAGATTTACCTGAATCTTCTGGTTCATCCATGTCCATTTTCCCACTGTAATTTTCATTCTGATCAAATTCAGTCTCATTTGAGAGGTCCTCGACTTTAGTGATCACAAGCTCTTCTGAACACTGTGCATTTTCTTCTGTGTTGATCTCTTTGTCCTCATTCTCTGAATCCGTGGCATCCTCTGATGATCCCAGTACACTCCTTTTAAACCCTCTATCTTGGCTTGATGGATTTCTCTTTTCTGGTCTGCTTCTTCGACACACATGTGAATGTCCTTTGGAAAGCTCAGGGGTCAAAAATCCACCAGCTGCAGATGTAGAGCCCAGCGGTGAATGTGGGGAAATTGCAGAAAAATTAGCATATTTGGCTATATAACACAAGCTAAATGTATTTTAAAATTTGTTCTAAAAACAATACATAATAAAGCAATGGTTCACACAAAAATGAAAATTTTGCTATCATTTACTTAACGTTCACTTGTTCAAAACCTATTTGAGTTTCCTCTGTTAAACACAGTGGCACCCACTGAGACGATGAGTGCCAGCAATCAGCATTTTTCAAAATATCTTCTTGCGTGTTCAACAGACGAATGAACAAATACTATAGAATACACAAGACGTGTCACTTGTATAGTTTTAAATAGGGAAAAGTGCAACGGTCAATGTGGCAAATAAAGCCCCGCCTACTAGTACAGGAGCCAATCATCGATCACTATAGACTGATGTTTCTCAGGGGGAATGCACGGACCAGATGTGTGCTTTTATGACCGTTTGGTGGTCAACAAATGCACTGGAATCTCAGTGAACACTTGCTTTACAGACATAAGAAATAGATCCACATAAAGCTTGAAATCTGTACTTTTAAATGAACCCAATACAATTGAAAGTAAAAGTTTTTTGGTTTTGTAATCTGTATGAAACAAACGCGAGGTACAGTCCATCCTGTCAAACGCACATCACATGACAGCAACTACTCAAACGCCCACAAACTTGTAAACAAAGAGTCGCTGTCATTTCTGGAGAAGATTCACCATCGAGACTAAGTTGTTAGTTCAGAAGACCAGCGCAATCTGACAATCATTATCCAGAGGATGATAATGTGTAGAATGGCCATAAATGAGGTTAGTGTCGTGATCTCATTTCTGTCGAGTGCACATGCGAATCAACTTGGGCACCCTGAAAATATGCCAATTTAGTTTGATACGGTCATTTAGAAATGAAACATATGGACAGTTGTTTAATTTTATTGGTTATTCTAAATATGTAATGTAATCGCAAGCTTAACAAGCAGTTTTGGAGAATTTGATATTTCCCCATTCAGACATAATGCCTAAGCATACTGCCAGAGAGACGTTTCAAAGATGGCTGCTGAGTAAAATGACTTGGCTTTTTTAAGGCACTTTGGAATGAAACACTCAAAGGTGTAAAACCACAAAAGGGAGAATAAATTAGGTAATTTTCAGGTTCGGGTGAACTATGCCTTCAAATATGAAAACACTGGATTTCCATATAAAACAGTCTGAGCCAGAGCTGCAAAAATGTATTAAAAATCTTAATCTGTTAAATCTAAAGTGTAACCTTCGAATAGTCAGACTGAATTATTAGTTTAGAATTTTTTATTGCTTATGAAATTGATCAATAATTATTATGTTACTATAGCAATTGTATTACTACCACTCAATTACAGTTAAGCCTCATTCACACTAGCAGCGACTTTGTCGCTCTGAGTGGCGACTGAAGACGCTAGTGGGTGTTCGTGCATTGATGTTGCTTAAGTAACATTTATGGTGTTTTTCACAGAGCAGCAGATTTTTTTCAGTTATTCTGCTTTGAATATGTCTGTAATGTGCCGGAACGGCTGTCTTTGCTTTGGTTCTTTTAACCCGCCCACTGCCAGTTTAGCCAATTTTGTTTCAGCACCCCGGGTTGCCTTGATGGGAAACAGCTTATTTGATTTATTCAGTGAGGAAGGCTCTCAAATGCATGTGCCCGAGACTTTGTAGCTGCCTGTCGCTCTGAGTGGCGACTGAAGAAGCTAGTGGGTGTTCCTACATTGATGTTGCTTAAATAACATTTATGGTGTTTTTCTCAGAGCGCAAATGAGTTTATAACCCCTTTCACACAGCGATACCGATAAAGATCCAGAAAATTTCCAGAACGACTTTGCCGGTAAATTAAAAAATGTAAACAAAAATGCTGTTCACAAAGGCTGTTCACACTGTTGAAACTGCAAACTTTTTAATTAAATCTCTAACTTTGGCTATTCTTCATCTGACAGATTGGTCATTTTTGGGTTCAAACTGTAAAATATCCCTACAAAATGGTCTTTTGTCGCTTTGCTAGTGCAAGTCACTTGTAGTATGAACACAGCTTAAGAGTAAATCATGTTTTTAACATTTACAATCCTGCAGTTAGAGTCACGTTTACCAAACAGATACTATTTATTACATTCTAACACATGAAGCTTATTTCAACTTGTATAAAAGCATTATGATAATGTAACAATTGTAAAATAACAAAAAAATTATTCTGTTTACACACTAACTTCTCCCACCACAACCAGAGTCATTATTCATGCTCACGTGACCATATTTAATAAAATTATTTCCTTGAAGTGACCATAAAAACCCCAGTCTGTAATTCACCTTATAGTGTCAAGTCTTCTAATGGACTGCATCCAGGTAAATACTCTTATAAAACAGGGCCTCAATTGTCAAATTATGTTATTGTGTGTATTTTAATAGTCTTTGAAAATACAAACACTAAAATCTTTGATAATTTTTTTATTGTTGACGTTGCTGATAATTCCAACAAATCATTTTAGGCCTAGTCTGATCTCAAATAAATGAATAACAAGTAGGAATGCAACGATTGACTGGTTTCACTATTAACCATGCTTTAATTTGTCATGGTTAATTAATCGTAAAGGCTTCTCAGAGCGTTTCTGCATGAAACAAAACTGCTGCAACTAAAAGTTATGCCAACTGTGCGCTAGCTTAAATTCCGAGCTTGTACACAGTACCTGCACCTTTAACGATGACTGAGGCTATTAACTAATGCCTAGTTCACACTACAGGACTTTAAGCCTGATTTAAGCCCAATTTGGAAGGTAATGAGCTCGCCGACAGATCGGGGAAAATCTGCCGGTGCACATCGCTCGGCAGTCTTTATGTGTGAACTACTAAACAACGCGTCAAAGAGGCTTGCTGAAGCGTCGCCGAAACCTCGCAGACAAAAATCCAATATTTAGCATGCTGAATATTCCAGAGCAGTCGGCCGACTCGACCACACATGTGGTCAGATGTAGTGACGAACTGCAGCCAATGAGAGAGCATATCAGCATGAGCTGAATGGCCGTGTGTTCAGGAGCTGAACAGAAACGTCTGTGATTGGCCAGAATGGGCATCGATGCACTCGCTTCATTCTGTGTTAACACAGACAGGAGAGTAGGCTATAGTAACAGCGGAACTAGAATTCTGTAACTATTAGAATTACCATAATGGTCATTCTGACCTTTCTCACATCATATTTACATTCAAAACTTCTATTGCAATATTAAAATAAAGCTTTGAATGTCTGTCATCATATTTTATGACAGCATTAGCCTAAAAATATTATCCTTTTTGGTAATACAGCCTATAAATATGTAGTTAAGATACTAGAACATGCAAAGGTCTGAGCCTTGCTTTCATTTTCACTTTCAAACAGGAGCTATTTCGCAGCACAGAATATGCTGTTTTGAAAGATATATCTGAAGTAAATTTATGTTTTTGCCATGAGAAAGTTGTTTATTTTAGCAGGAAGTTGCAAGGCAAAAATGCATGCATATTTAAAGTCACAGCGAAAAGAAGCAGACATGCATGCAGTCGTTTTGACCAATATGGTAATTAAAGGTAGACATGCTCAGCTCTTTACTGTTTTGTAATTTTAAAAAATAACAATGTTAGAAAGACATACACAGATATTTAGAAAACGTGAAATATATAACGTGAAATATATAACGAGTGTTATAGATATGTTAGTTTTGTTTCAAAGAGTTATAAAATTACAAAAATTAAAAACTGTCTTTCCACTTGAACTTTGCAGATGAGTGATTGATCCGCTGATGCATCAGCTGACTGATGATGTTTTGAAATGCTCCCTTGAAAGCTTAAATGCTGTCAGTGATGTAATCAGCACACAAACAGCCAATAATGTTCAGCTTTTTTTGACGACTACTCCTTCAAAATTTCATTGGCTGTGGTTCGGTAGCTTGACTGAACCAAGTTGTTGTCAGATCATGTAGTGTGTGACCCCCCTCTTGTGGATCATTTACGTAGTGTCGCGTAGTGTGAACACCACAGTGATATTAAGACACAAAATCAAGTCATGTAGTGTGAACTGCACAGCGATCTGCAGATGTTTAAATTCCTGTAGTGTGAACTAGGCTTAAGGGCCGTTCACATATCCCTTCTTTTGCTTGTGCAAGTTGTTATTTCCAATGGAGGCACACGGCTTGAGTCATGTGACAAGAACTGGACCGATCAGCTTTACACTTTGTAAGGAATACAGTATATACATTTCTACGTCACAGAGAAAAAAAATACAAAAGGAAAATACCAAACAATTTTGTAACATAGTTGATCAAAAGTGCCTTTCTGATAGTTGCTCAGCAGCCTTTGACTACATTTGTTCTCTTTAAAAAGCAAATACTTGGCTAATATGATGCTTAGATTTACATTAGACAAATACTTTTTTACATTAGACCAATAGTCTCAAACTCACTTCCGGAGCGCCGCAGCTCTGCAAAGTTTAGCTCCAACCACCTCCAACTCACACCTGGTTTCAGCTGTCTCGTGTTCTCGTGTAACGTCATCATCAGCTGCCAAAGTTCAATTCCAATACTCAAGACTGCAAGAACAGAGGACTTGTGAAACTTCCCGGATGTGTTCTTGATATCAAGGATGCACCAATGCAGACTTGAGCACCGATCTCGCTCTAGAAGTCCCAGAAGTCATTGCGACTAGAGGTGGGAAGCGCAGCATTTCATTTAGATTAATTATTAAAGTTCAGAGATACCACTTATTTACCCCAGGAGCTACCCTAAATGAAACTGTGAATGTAAACATTACCATAGACATCTTAAAGAAATAAACACATTAAGGGTGTTTGTTTGCTGAAATTCGTATCAAAATCTGTTTTATTTAAATTGTGCAGCGTATATTTATAATGTTTTTATGCATAGTATATATTTTGAAAAAGGGGAAAAACAATAAATTGTTGTATGAATGCTGTAATGTTTAAATAATTTTCCAATTAAAACGCGTTCATGTGACCATCAGGAAGAACGCAGCATCTCATTTCTCACAGGACGCGTTCTCTGTTCTTGCGGTCTGCAGAGTTCGTTCTTCCGAGGACACCTGGCAAGACCGGTCTCCACAAGAATGCAAGTCTGTTCTCTGCGTTCTTGGAATTGAGAAACAGCCATGAATACCTTGATTATTTGGATCAGCTGTGTTTGATTAGGGTTGGAGCAAAACTGTGCAGAGCTGCGGCCCTTCAGGAATTGAGTTTGAAACCTATGCATTAGACTAATACATTTTTATTTATTTATTCATTCATTGTTCTGTCACTTATTTTCAGTGTAAAATTATTACTTATGTTTAAATGCCAAAAATGTTCCCTTATTTTTAAGTTCAAAGAAAAATGAACTTGTTTGTTTTTTATTATTATTGTGTGTATTAATTAGTTACTGAGCAGCAATAAACACTTTAAAATATAAAGAGTTTTTATGTGATTTTCTAAACTAGTAGTGTTTTGAAATGAATGATTGCATAATAATCGTGATAACCTGTGAAACCATGATTATTCCTCAGACTATAATCATACAACCAAAATGAATAATCGTTGCATCCCTAATAACAAGTAATCAAGCCTACATATCTTCAACAATATTTGTTAGAGGTGTTACAGTGTTGGCTGCTCCTTCAATCAGGATAGTGGCTAAATTTGGAGAGGCCAAACTCAAGGAAATAATTAGATCTTTCTTGCCTTCTTTATTAGCAACAAAATCCATGTTGACGTTTTCATTGAAAGGTTCTTCCATGTGTAGTCCAATCTTTGAAGGATCATCCTGTCAAAAACAACAACAGAAACCGTTACTAAAGCAACATGACAGTAAAAACGCACAACAATACTCCATTCCAGCTAGCTTAAACTATCCCGCTTGTTAAGTCGTGACGTATGGAATATTGTTTCTTGATCCAAATCGCTAGTCCTTTAAGAGTTTATTATTTGCATTTGTTGACCCTTCCCATTAGAGATGCGTGGATCAACTGAAATGTTACCCGAATCTGCTCCTTTATTCTAATCATCCACCCGCAACCTGCCCACACATACAGGGAGTGCAGAATTATTAGGCAAGTTGTATTTTTGAGGATTAATTTTATTATTGAACAACAACAACCATGTTCTCAATGAACCCAAAAAATCCATTAATATCAAAGCTGAATATTTTTGGAAGTAGTTTTTAGTTAGCTATTTTAGGAGGATATCTGTGTGTGCAGGTGACTATTACTGTGCATAATTATTAGACAACTTAAAAACAAATATATACCCATTTCAATTATTTATTTTCACCAGTGAAACCAATATAACATCTCAACATTCACAAATATACATTTCTGACATTCAAAAACAAAACAAAAACAAATCAGTGACCAATATAGCCACCTTTCTTAGCAAGTACACTCAAAAGCCTGCCATTCATGGATTCTGTCAGTGTTTTGATCTGTTCACCATCAACATTGCATGCAGCAGCAACCACAGCCTCCCAGACACTGTTCAGAGAGGTGTACTGTTTTCCCTCCTTGTAAATCTCACATTTGATGATGGAGCACAGGTTCTCTATGGTGTTCAGATCAGGTGAACAAGGAAGCCATGTCATTAGTTTTTCTTCTTTTAGACCCTTTCTTGCCAGCCACGCTGTGGAGTACTTGGACGCATGTGATGGAGCATTGTCCTGCATGAGAATCATGTTTTTCTTGAAGGATGCAGACTTCTTCCTGTACCACTGCTTGAAGAAGGTGTCTTCCAGAAACTGGCAGTAGGACTGGGAGTTGAGCTTGACTCCATCCTTAACCCGAAAAGGCCCCACAAGCTCATCTTTGATGATACCAGCCCAAACCAGTACTCCACCTCCACCTTGCTGGCGTCTGAGTCAGACTGGAGCTCTCTGCCCTTTACCGATCCAGCCACGGGCCCACCCATCTGGCCCATCGAGACTTACTCTCATTTCATCATCTATAAAACCTTAGAAAAATCAGTCTTGAGATATTTCTTGGCCCAGTCTTGACATTTCAGCTTGTGTGTCTTGTTCAGTGGTGGTCGTTTTTCAGCCTTTCTTACCTTGGCCATGTCTCTGAGTATTGCACACCTTGTGCTTTTGGGCACTCCAGTGATGTTGTAGCTCTGAAATATGGCAAAACTGGTGGCAAGTGACATCTTGGCAACTGCACGCTTGACTTTTCTCAGTTCATGGGCAGTTATTTTGCGCCTTGGTTTTGACTATTGACTATTTTGAATGAAACGCTTGATTGTTCGATGATCAAGCTTCAGAAGCTTGACAATTTTAAGAGTGCTGCATCCCTCTGCAAGATATCTCACTATTTTTGACTTTTTGGAGCCTGTTAAGTCCTTCTTTTGACCCATTTTGCCAAAGGAAAGGAAGTTGCCTAATAATTATGCACACCTGATATAGGGTGTTGATGTCATTAGACCACACCCCTTCTCATTACAGAGATGCACATCACCTAATATGCTTAATTGGTAGTAGGCTTTCGAGCCTATACAGCTTGGAGTAAGACAACATGCATAAAGAGGATGATGTGGTCAAAATGCTCATTTGCCTAATAATTCGGCACTCCCTGTATTATTTTATCTGATATATATATATCTGCACCCGATTGACACTTTAATATTTCTAATTCTTTGTTTTAAGCATGATGATAGGTCACTGTGGATCGTTCGTTATTAAAAGCAGATTCAGCTTTTACATATAGGCTACAGGAAAAAGATAACAAAAACGGTGTCACTTCAGCCTAAACAGCAGCTGTTATTAACTTGGCCTTTTTCTTTGCAGTGTGCAAAAACAGAATAGCGTCTACTGTGCCTTGCTTTGGCCGATTCCGCATCGCCTCCAAAACACAGCCAGCTGCACTAAACAAGCGTTCGCTTACACCGCTTGTTGCAGGAATGCACACGCTTCTCCTTGCAAGGTGCTGCAGTCATGTAAATAAGCGATCTTGTTTCTCCCAGAACGATAGCAGATTTTCATCTCATCTTCACATTCTGCGAAGTCCACTCTCTGCTTTTTTTGCTGGTCAACTGCTATGTTCCGCAACCCACCCGCACTTTATCATAATGTTTTTTTTTTTATTACCGACCGACCCGCAGATTATCCGCAGCGCCCGCGGATATAACCACCATCCGTGCATCACTACTCCCCGGTATAGTTTGATAGAGTGCTTTGACCCGGAAACCGCTTCGCATGATGTCAAACTTAACAAGTGAATGAGAGGATTTACCATTTGGTAGTACCACGTGGGAGAAAGAGCATAATAGGTGCCAAATACAGATGGAGGTGTAGATGGTTCAGTAGATGGATTTGTAATGGTTAAAATGAGTCTGGACTGAAGACGTTCACCAGGGCACGATCTGGGGTTCTTTTGCCTTCCTAAAGTTGACTGAAATTCGTCCTCATCATCATCCTCATCATCATCATCTAAATAGGCCACTTCATCTTCAAAATGAAAGCTGTCATCAACTGATTGGCTGTCTGGGTCAATCTCAGTCTCCTGAAACAGAAGCAAATCAACAGTTTTAAAGGAGCAGCCAAACATGATAATTCTGTCATTACATACACAACATTATGCAGTTTTGAACCAGTCTGCTTTATTTTCCACTGAATACAAAAATCTCAATTTGCGGTGACAAAAGGTACTGTGAAACACCATAAATACTAGTAGTTCTGAGAGCTAAAATGCATATTTTGATATTCTCAGACACATCAAGATAGGTGCGCAAAGGTTACTCTCACACACACAAGATTTCTGTCAATTTAAGATTTTTAAGGCTTAAAATTTAGTTTTTGGAATTTAAGACATTTTAAGACCCCGTGGACACCCTGTATAGCATATAGGTGAGCTCCATGTGAGTGTTTAATCAAGTGTATTTGAGTATTAAGTGTGTGTTGTCCTCGATGGACGTTAACAAAGCTAAACACTTCAATAAATGCATTTATCATTCATTATTTGTTCAGCCTTGTAAATATAATATTAGCATTAACTAAAGGAATCTTATTATATAGTGTAACCCATGCAATGTCTATTTTTGGGTAAATTGTGCATTTAGTAAGTTATTTAGTTAGTTAACTTTATTTGTCCCTGTAGGGAAATTTCATTTGCAGCATGCATTCAGAGACTTCTGACATTTCACACTCGGATATATATATATATATATAATTTAAAATCATGGTACCCCTAATTTAAATAAATTTTCATTCTACTAGCCATCAACTGCTACTAAGGGAGGAGGAATGTAAAAACTTAACTGCTTGGGGTATAAATGATCATTTTATTTTATATCTTACGCATCTGGGAACACAATATCGACTACCTGATGGTAACAATTGGAAGGTGTTTGATCAGATTACACAAAATTTTGCAATACTTTTGATAAAAGCACTATAAAACATGATCAGCAATGTGTTGTCAACATTAAAAGACAATAGTTTCCTTAAGAAGTACATTCTCTGTTGAAGATTGTGCATTTAACCCTTTGGTTGCTCCAAGAAAAAATGCTTGGATTGCATTTCTTAACTCCTAATGTAGGTAGTTAACACACTCAATGCATTTTTTTTCCCAACACATCCCATAATTTTTAAAATATCAACCTCTACCAAATGGTTGATATCTCAGTCTATAGTAAATGCACCAGAATTAATACAAATACTAATGAAAAATGAGAAAATGACGTAAGACCAAGTTATTTAAAAACAATCAATATAAAACACCTTTGAATACTAAATCATCTTTACTTTATTTTAGATTCTCATTTAACATGTTTTCTTGTTGTTGTTTTTACAATAAAACCAAAATCAAGTGTAGTAGTGCAACAGGACTGTTTGTTTGATTTTTTGTAAAACCAACAATGCTGTGTGTGTAAACCTAAACCATTATTTAAAACAGGCAAAATATGGTCAACCATTTGGTCGAGCAGGCAATTAAAGGGTTAAATAATTATCTAATAAACGATTTGTAGTATACGAGATTTTTTTGTCGACTCCAGTCGCTGAAACCCACCGCATTCGCACCGAATTCAATGCAAACCTCGTTTGGCTCAAACCCCTGTACAGGAGCAGGCACAGCCGACGATTTCAATAGGCGCCGTATCTGCCCCTCGTCTGATTTGTAATCCTCTGGAGTGAAATGTTCACTGCACAACCTGGAGCCGTCGATTTTTTTCCACGGCGTGTTTACATCCCAGCGAATAGCAAGCAGCCACTGCGTCAAGCGCTCCGGGTCATTTAGAGGAAATCTGTGAAATGTTAATTTCTCATCTCCTGTTGATGAGGACGCGCGCAATCTTACTACTTTATTTAAATTAAAGCATCCCGGATATACGCACGAACGCACCATTTAAAGACGGATGCGAATACAAATCTACAGAGAACTCACTTCTGTTTACAGTTTCTTCCTTAGAGTTGAAAGGGCGGATGGTAAACCAACTCGAAAATGCGTCTTCTGCCACCTATAGAACTGGCGTATACAGCAAAGAAAAAATACATATACACTCACCGGCCACTTTTTTAGGTACACCTGCCCAACTGCTCATTAACGCAAATTTCTAATCAGCCAATCACATGGCAGCAACTTAATGCATTTAAGCATATAGACATGGTCAAGACGATCTGCTGCGGTTCAAACTGAGCATCAGAATGAGGAAGAAAGGTGATTTAAGTGACTCTGAACGTGGCATGTTTGTTGGTGCCAGACGAGCTGGACTGGATATTTCAGAAACTGCTGATCTACTGGGATTTTCACGCACAACCATCTCTAGGGTTTGCAGAAAATAGTCTGAAAAAGAGAAAATATCCAGTGAGCGGCAGTTCTGTGGACGCAATTGCCTTGTTGATGCCAGAGGTAAGAGGAGAATGGCCAGACTGGTTCCAGCTGATAGAAAGGCAACAGTAACTCAAATAACCACTCGTTACAACTGAGGTATGCAGAAGAGCATCTCTGAATGCACAACACATCCAACCTTAAGGCAGATGGGCAACAGCAGCAAAAGACCATACTAGGTGCCACTCCTGTCAGGTAAGAACAGAAAACTGAGGCTACAATTCGCACAGGCTCACCAAAATTGGACAAAAGAAGATTGCCTGATCTGATGAGTCTCAATTTCTGCTGCAACATTCGAATGGCAGGGTCAGAATTTGGCATCAACAACATGAAAGCATGGATCCATCCTGCCTTGTATCAGTGATTCAGGCTGGTGGTGGTGTAATGGTGTGTGGGATATTCTCTTGGCACACTTTGGGCCCATTAGTACCAATTGAGCATCATGTCAACACCACAGACTATCTGAGTATTGTTGATGACCATGTCCATCCCTTCATGACCACAGTGTACCTATCTTCTGATGGCTACTTCCAGCAGGATAACGCATCATGTCATAAAGTGCAAATCATCTCAGACTGGTTTCTTGAAAACATGACAATGAGTTCAATGTGCTTAAACGGCCTCCACAGTCACCAGATCTCAATCCAGTAGAGCACCTTTGGGATATGGTGAAATGGGAGATTCGCATCATGAATGTGTAACCGACAAATCTGCAGCAACCGTGTGATGCTATCATGTCAGTATGGATTAAAATCTCTGAGGAATATTTCCAGTACCTTGTTGAATTTGACACAATTAGAGCAGTTCTGACGGCAAAAGTAGGTCCAACCCGAGACAAGAAAGGTGCACCTAATAAAGTGGCTGGTGAGTGTGTGAGTATATATATATAGATATATATATATATATATATATATATATATATATATATATATATATAGTAATCTCTAACCTAACTCGAGGAATGCCTGCTAAATATAGATTAATTTCTTTGACCCATTGTAAAAATAACAAAAGTATTTTACACACACACTCTCCTAGGACATTGCATATAAAGATACTGCTGTAGTATTTGCAGTATGAAAGTGTTATTTGTGTGAAAAGCCTTACATCATTAATCTGATAATTGTATTAGTTCGATGTCCATACTTGTGAGTTTTTCAACAAATGTCAACCATCCGAACTGCAATTAGAAAAGCTAATGCTCACTTATGCTCCATCTTTATAAATAAAAATAGTCCTGTTTAATGTTGGGTAAAAGTAATATTTCAAATTTAAGCCTATTTTACGCTTTAAAAACGCAAAAATAACACCACATACTTCCACATTACTTTCCTATGTGGATTTAAGATTGTAATATGCTACTTTTCCCCCAAACACTGGTCTTGTTTACATTTGTAACTTACCTTATTATATAATAATTTTTCTCATTTTGTGCGCTTTATGTTTGTTTTTTCTTGCTCCCCACTATTATGCATGTTGTTCAAAAGCATAAATATACCACCACCACTACTAACAACAATACCACAAAATAAAATTTACCCTCACAAGTAAAGCTAAACCAGCGCGCGCGCACACACACACCTCCGTTTGTTGTTGGTTTTCGTCGAGTTGGTTCAGTCCGATTGTCTGGTGAAAAATGATCACTGCACACTCTCAGCGCCAGGACTGAATCAATGGCTGAGTTTATATCCAGTTTAAAAGCGAGCAGCCACAGCTTCAAGCTGCTGGATGGAGTCGTATTGCTTTGTCTTTGTTAGAACCAGGAAAAAAATTCACACACGCGGACCATTTCAGAAAACAAACAAATCTCTTCAACGGAACGTAAAGCCGCCATGTTTGGACGGGCAAAAGCGAAAACGCGCGAAAGCTAAGGAGATGTCAAGATATCCACTAAAATATGCGTTTAATTCTGCCCTTTTGTGACCTCTGAGATTATCCGGAGGGAGTTCGTTTTGACAGAAGCAGTCATCCACTTTCACATGGAAAAAAATCCTTCTAGCGGATGTTTACAAAACAAAATATGATGCATTTGCCCCACCTAGTGGACTGGGGCCGTAATGCAAGATCTACAGTCAAAGAAACACTCCCATTTTTTGGTAAATACTCTTATTGTACAACTGCCCCTAGAGTTAAACAGTTGAGTTTTACCATTTTTTATAATTTAAGCTTATATCTGGGTATGGCATGAGCACTTTAGTGTTAGCTTAGCGTAGATCATTGAATTAAATTAGACCATTAGCATATCGCTCAAAAGACCATGGAGTTCCTATAATTTTCCTAATTCAAGGTTACGTGAAGTGCTTTGAAATGTGCATTTTTAGTCGATGTTTGACATATCTCAATCGAAACACGATGAGAGGATGGGACAGGGTAGCTAATCCTCTTTTTGAAAAACGAAACCGCTACTTGAGAGCAATTGATTGGTTATATTTAGGCCCACACGGAATCTGCGCGCGCAGAATTCTGCAGATTGTCCGCAGATTTTTAGCCCATCATTAATTCTGTAGATTTACTTGAGTAAATGTGTGTAAAGCTATATTTATTCAGTTTTTAAATTACAGTAATATTATTGACTAATATAAAAATGTTTATCTGATTTATGTACAATGCAGTTTGTACAGTAATATTTTGTGTCTTTTAGTAGATATATTATATGAGAGACTTGCTTTGTTTACCAAATAAAGTGAATCTAATTGGATTTGCATTTTAAACATGAAATAACAGTTAAAAAGACATTATTTTTTTATTTAACATATTAAGGTTTTTAGTTATAATACTTCCAAAATAATTCCTCAGAAATCTGCAGATTTTTACCAAAATTCTCCGCAGAAATAGCAAAAAACATCCGCAGATTCCGTCTGGCCCTGGTTATAATGTAATAAGAAACTGTAAAGTCATGTGAATAAAATAGTTGATACATTAGAACTAAAGTGATAACATGTACACGTTTATATCAGCTTTATATATTCTAAATGTGAATTTTGTCACTGTTTTAGGGCACACTAGCTAATAGATATCCTATAAACAAATAATACTAACATCTAAAAAACTTTATTTTAATTTCATGCGACCTTTAAAGTTTAGAAATGCAAGAAACTATGCACTACCTCACCAGATCTAATACATATCCTATAAGCCAACTTACCCTCAGTAATGGCATTCCAGGGGTACTGAACAACAACAGAAGTGCTTTTTTTAATCTGCTCTTTCAAGGTAACTAAAATATTGATGTTACACTTACAGCCATGGGTGATGATCCACTTGGTCCTGCCTGTACTCTGAAGATTGTTGGGATGGCAGTATCCTTTAGACGCCGTCCTGTGGGACTGTCCATGTTTACCCAATAATAGTCATCTGGTTGAAAATGCTCTGAGCAAACACGCCATTTCTTGATCGTTTCTACCGGTGTTTTGAGATCGATGTTCAGAGTAGCCAGCCATTGATATTTTAGCATGTCGTTTTTCGTTGGAATTCTATGAAACATGACGGTGGAGTACACCTTCGACTTATTGTCACATCCCTTTACTACGCACATAACCATGGCTACACTGGTATAATCAGCCAATAACCAACTTGTCAGCTTTAACTCTATACAAACGTAGGTCACATTGAAAGCTAGCTGGGGACTATTTTCAGGTGCTGCGTAATATAATTGCCCCTGCTGTAGCCATGGTACTGCAGCAAAGTTCCTTGATTATTACGCCAGAATGGGATTATAGTTCCTAGCCATATGAGCCTAGAAAATAGTAATTTTTCATTTAACGTTGCTGTTAGTACAAGAAGATTTGAGCTTTAAATGGGAAAATTCTCAAAACATTTGCGTGAGATGTTAACGGTCTAATCCGAACCAATGACTTATGCTAAGCTAAGCTAAAAGTGCTCCCGTCAGACTCAAAGATCGGCTGAATGGATTAAAAAATAGCAAAACTCAACTGTTTGACTCTATAGAAGATGTCAAATGAGACTATTATATTTATTTTTAGTTTCCTAAAGTGTAGTGTTCCTTTAACAACGAAAGTGATTTAAAAACATATTACCAAATGACTGAATGATCACTTATGTGGTTAAATAATGCTTTAAAATGTTTAACTGCGCGTAGAAGAGTAAATAAGGGTTATAATTAACAGGTTTTACTCTAATTTGAATTAAACGAGCGATAAACTTGCATTATACTTGAATAACATAAGTTACCTGCTTCGGCTGAAACATCCCCGCAGGCTTACAAACAGCAGACCGTTATATTGGCTATGCCTAGTTTTGCTTGTAATACTCGAAGCTGACTTGTTCACGGAACATTAAGCGTTTAAGATATGCTTGCTTATTTATATTAACATCTCAGCAAATAGCGACCAGCTATAGCGTCAGTCGGTGGGGATTATTAACGGGGAAGGTGTTAAATTCTACAGGCGAATATCCAAGTTCACACCCTCGCACGTAATCATTAAGGTTTAGCTTTGCTGGAGCATTTTGGAAATACACACCGGGATAAAACGCCGTTTCATAACTAATAAATATGTGTGAATAGCTAAAACACTTATTCAGGTGGGTTTTGCTTTGTTGTTGTCCAGCCCTCCCTCGCTAACGTCTTCTTCTGTTGGATTGTTTTAAACGGCGAACGCAATCCCGCCACCCACTGATCAGGAGAGCTCTTCTCAATCCAGTTAAACGGGTTTACTCAAGTAACAAGACGTCATGTATGATGTTTCAACATTTAAAATGCAACTGTTTTAAGACAATATTAAAGTTAATTAAAGATTTAGCGTTAATATAATACACATGTCTATTGGAAACAGCAATGAAACGACTTCACAGTTGTCGACTTCAGAAAGTGACTCTTTATTCCATTGTTTGACTTGTAATCATCGGGTTTGAAGTGATAGGAGCATATCCTGAACATTCTTATTCTTTCCATCGCAGTTACTAACTAACAGCCATCCCCTCGATCGGTTATGATAATTTATAGGGAATTTAAGCAAGTATAATCGTCCATCTGCCATTGATCCACGTAACCGTACAGTTTTATCCATGTTCCAGCAGCTCTGACAGACACAGGTAAGCGACATTGTGCAGTAACGTCTAGTTTTATTCCTTTGTAAACTATGCTACTACTACTTGTTTAATGGCGACTAACTCCAAGGAAGTATCGCCATCTAATGTGCCGGATGCCAATTTAAACATCGTCTGAAATATGAAGAAGTTTGTGAAGGAAAGCTTTTTAGGTTTTATACTTCTTTCCAACCTACCAGGCTCTCAAAATGTGTTCATGTCAACAGTTTAGTGTTGGGTTTCTCCAAAATTTCTGTAGTTACCTCACAATATGTATTTCCATTACATTATGCAGTATTATCAGATGTAATATAGTGATGGGTCAATAGCTGCTAGGTTTTATTTGGTCTTTTCTAGGTTTGACTAGAGTAAGCAGGGTTGTATTATTCTATTGTTTTGAGGATAGATAGACAGATAGATAGATATCTGCGACTTTCATTATATTATAACATCATATCTTTACATGGAGTTGTGTTCTGAGAACGATTAAGAGCCGTTTTCAATTGAAATTAAACCCTTTAAATCGATCGTGCTATTAAAATCCAGCTTTTTCTTGCGGCCACTTTATTAGGTTCACCTGTTTAACTGCTCTCTAATGCAAATTTCTAATCAGCCAATCACATGGCAGCAACTCAATGCATTTAGGCATGTAGACATGATCAAGGTGATCTGCTGCAGTTCAAACCAAGCATCAGAATGGAGAAGAAAGGTGATTTTGTGCATGGCATAGTTGTTTGTGGCAGACGGGCTGGTCTGAGTATTTCAAAACTGCTGATTTACTGGGAGTTTCACACACTACCCTCACTAGGGTTTACAGAGAATGGTCAGAAAAAGAGAAAATATCTAGTGAGCGGCAGTTCTGTGGGTGCAAGTGCCTTGTTGATGCCAGAGGTCAAAGGAGAATGGCTAGACTGGTTCCCACAGATAGAAAGGCAACAGTAACTCTAACCGCTCGTTACAACTGAGGTATGCAGAAGAGCATCTTTAGTACCATGGACTTTACCAGTAGAGCATCATCGTGTCAACGCCAGTTCTGAATGCAAAATGGGGTATAACCCAGCACTAGTAAGGTGTACCTAATAAAGTGGCCGGTGAGTGTATAATTCCTAATTTGTCATCTTTGTAAAAACGCTTCAATTCCAATCACTTTAATTGTACCCACAGAGCAGCTCAATGTGCACAAAGGTAGTCTATAATACACATTATAATAATAAAATAAATACTGATGAAAAGTAAATACTGGTCAGTGCGGTAGTTTAGGAATTTGTTAGCAAACTCTGCCACAATTTTTATCTTATCTTCTTACCTGAGCAATGCCTTTCACCACTGCACAAATAAACGCCACAAAGGCAGTTTTGACCATGTTAATAACATCTGCAGAATCCATCTGAAACAAGCCCTTTGTATCTAAAAGCTTTGTACCCGTCCCCTTCCCTATGAATGCATTTTACATCAGGCGTCAAACATCCAGTCAGTCATTAAGTTGTCTAGAAAATACATTCGGCAGGCACCAGAAGTCAGTGATTTGAGTTTATGAAACTTAAAAATATTTAGGTTACAAAAACAAATCAATCCGCTTTATGAAAAGTGTTAACCTGTGCATGGGTTATATACACTGGGAATGAGTGAGTAAATTATGGGGTAATTTAAATTTTTAGGTAAATTTTAAAGGGACAGTATAACAAAAACTCACCTTTTACTCCCCGTCAAGTGGTTTCAAACCTTTGAGTTTCTTTCTTCTGTTGAAGACTTAAAATTAGGTTGGATATTGGAAAAATCTAACATTGTGATATGAATACAATTAAACTAAAAGTGCTGAATAACTTATTTGGAAAGAATTTATCATTTTAGATTGATTGGGATGATTCTGTAGGAGTGTATATGCATAAAATATAAGAAACAAGCATAGATAAATTCAAGAAAGAAAAATATGCCAAATAAAATAAGTGTTTTATTGTTTTCCAAAGAGTCAAACTGTATTCAGGTACACAGTAACTGAATTATCAAATGTAAAATAATTCAGAATAGTTTATTTAATAAACAATTCAATCAAATTAATTGTTCTTAATTTGTCAAACTTACAAACGGTACAATTTCTGAGGCCTTAAAACACTTGTGAAATGATAAACAATAATCCAGACTTAACACTATGTATACAGCTGCAATCAGAATTATTGAACCCCCTTTGATTTTTTTTTCTTCTTTAAATATTTCCCAAATGATGTTTAACAGAACAAGGACATTTTCACAGTATGTCTGATAATATTTTTTTCTTCTGGATAGTCTTATTTGTTTTATTTTGGCTAGAATAAAAGCAGTTTTTAATTTTTGAAACCCGTTTTAAAGTCAAATTAACCCCTTTAAGCTATTTATTTTTTTCCATAGTCTACAGAACAAACCATCATTATACAATAACTTGCCTAATTACCCTAACCTGCCTAGTTAACCTAATTAACCTAGTTAAGCCTCTAAATGTCACTTTAAGCTGTATAGAAGTGTCTTGAACAATATCTAGTCAAATATTATTTACTGTCATCATGTCAAAGATAAAATAAATCAGTTATTAGAGATGAGTTATTAAAACTATTATGTTTAGAAATGTTGAAAAAAAATCTCTCCAGTTAGACAGAAATTGGGGAAAAAAATAAACAAGGGGGCTAATAAATCAGGGGGTTGAATAATTCTGATTGCAACTGTAATTGCGATGTGACTATTGTGAATGATCCCATTGCGATAACAATGCTGAAATTATGTATTGTGCAGCCCTACTTAAAATATTTTGAAGAAAGCTGAAAACCTGTAATGACATTTATAGTAGGTAAATATAATTACTATGGGAGTCAATGGTTACAGGTTTTTAGCTTTGTTCAAAATAGCTCCAATAGAACAAGTAAAGCTGAGTAAATTATGACTGAATATTTAATTTGGGGTAAACTGTCCCTTTAAGCTTGCCAGTAATACACATTTTATACTAATTCGAGCCATTTTTCAATAGAGTTTTAAGTGGAATCTTTTCTATCCCTATACAAGATGTCTTGTCCTGAAAGTCTTACACCAATCATATCCTCCATCCACTTGACAGCTATAATATCACTTCTATCTCTGTTCTGTAAACCCCTACCTGATCAGAAACTCCTCTATCAACTTGATAAGCTAGTAGAAATACCACATCGTTTTACCACAACCATAACATCGTTTTGTCATTAATAATTTTTTTGCTAAGGGGCGACATGGTGGCCGAGTGGTTAGCACTGTTGCCTCACAGCAAGAAGATTGCTAGTTCAAGTCCTGGCTGGGTCAGTTTGCATGTTCACGTGGGTTTCCTCCGGGTGCTGTTTTCCCTCACAGTCTAAAGACATGCGCTATAGGTGAAATTAATAAACTAAATAGGTCGCTGTGTGCGTGTATGGATGTTTCCCAGTACTGGGTTGCAGCTGGAAGGGCATCCACTGCGTAAAACGCATGCAGGATAAGTTGGTGGTTCATTCAGCTGTGGCGACCCCAGATGAAAGGACTAAAGGGACTAAACTGAAGAAAAATTAATGAATTTTTTCATAACTAAAATCAACTAATGGTAAAGGGAATAACCGAAGTGGAAAATAACCCTCAAGTGGTTCCAACCAATTCCAACCCTTTATGTTGAACACAAAAGACAATACTTTGAACAAAGCTGAAACCGGTAACCATTGACATCCATAGTAGGAAAAACAAAACAAATCTTTTTTGTTAAACAGAAGAAAGCAAGTCAAGTAAAACAGGTTTGGACCAAGTGAAGGGTGAATAAACGATGAGAGACTTTTCAGGGTGAACTATACCTTTAAATAGTGCTTACGTAGTCCTTTATATGCTAAATAATACATTTCTGGGGTGTTTGTACTTGGAATTTAACGTTTCTTTTTACTGTAAAGCACTTTGTGACCTGTTGTCTATGATAGATGCAATATAAATACATTTTGCTTACATGATTTAGCAGCTTGCACGTTTTCTTCCCGTGGTTTACACAACATAAATAGGGAGAACTACATATTCTGTAGTGCATTAACACTGCGACGCATGCTTTTGTTTACATTAGACTATGGCTAGAGGCGCGCATACTGCTAACTGTTCAAATACTCAAGTGAAAGCTTACATATGCTAAATATATAATAAACATGTTACTGACATAAACGGTATTGGAGTAAATTTCACTTACCACAAATTGTTCCGATAAATTCATAGGCACAGCCCATGATTTCAGTTGAACTATACTTCCTTTGGTGTCTTTGAAATCAAAAGGGGAGAAGTGATCACTACAGATTCTCCTCGTCTCAAGTACACTTAATGGAGTGTTGATATCCAGACCAAGTGCGAGTAACCATAACTTCAGCCGCTCTTGGTCAGACGTCGGAAATTTGTGGAAAGTTATTTTACCAGGGTGGAATTTTGACTCCGAACGTAACCTTAATGTTTTATAGCGATTGTCGCATCCAGGACAAGCACAGGTAATGACCATTTTGGCAAACACGCGCTCCTTCTCGCTGACTTAATAGTATCCATCTGCAGGCCTGCAGTTTCAGAGCCTAGTTTTTGAACCGCGGCCGCAGGACCGGAAGTGAAGGGGCGGGGCTAATTAAGCATGGCGGCAGAGCAGACTTAAATATGTGAGGGCTTATGTACACACACACAGTGCCATCTGAAATTTTCTCCTAAATTTAGCTTTTTTTAAGCTTTTATGTGTAGATTCATGAAATAACCGAATACAAATATAAGCAGCTGAGAAAAATGTTCATTGTAGAAGAAAATTCCAGACGGCACTTGGGTTTTTGCATCTGAACACTTTATATATATATATATACACACACACACACACACAATACATTTCTACAAAATAACAAATTATGTGTTCCCTCATGGTTATTTTTAGCTATTTGTTATTTTAGATATGTAACCATACATGCTGGCAATATTTGCAGATATTGCTGTCAATATTTACATTATAAAACTCATCCAATTACTCTTTGACTGTAACTTGACTTAGTTGTTTGTTTACATTTTATTTTAGTGTCCATTTTAAATGACTACATGTGCAAAATAATTTGTGCATATTGTAGATTTAAAATGACAACTATTAATTCTCCAAGGCATGTCTTAAACACAATGAGCCCTATCATACACCCAGCGCAGTAAGGCGCAAGATGTGTTTGGTGCGATTTGTTGCCATTTTCAGACCAGTGCAACAGTAATTTTCATGCTTTGCACCACATTGTTTCAATAGCAAATTCCTTTGTACCACTTTGTGGACTAATGGGTGTGTCGGTCTATAATGGAGATGTGTAAAGGTGTATTGTGGGCACGTTGCTATTTTGAAGAATAAAATAGACCGCGCCATTGATCAACTAAAACCTGGTCTAAAGCGTGTTAGTTGTGTGCCTATGCAGGTCCAAACACTTACACAATGCTTAATACACACAGGATGTACAGCAATACACAAATATCTTTATAAATGAAAAAATTAAAGGATTAAAATGTTACAAAAATGATTTTTTTTCTACATAAATATAAAAACCACTGCCTCCATGTCCCCTCGGGGGGCTTTTTTTAGTTTAATCTTGATAATTTGTATTTGTATAATGTTAGTATTATTATCAGTATTATTTATATATGCATATTTATATTTGTTTTAATAAAAACAAGCTTAGATTTGTCCACCTGTCGGGTTTTGGAGACCTATACATCACCATATGGGGCATAAGAATAGGACGTGTGTTTGGATATAACTCAGTTTTTTTATTGTTCATTTATTTGTTTGCTGGAAATTAGAACTGAATTTAGAAATAGTTTTGAAACAAATCTTAGCGTTTAACAAACAAAATTAAATATGTAGGCTAATGGATGCCTTCAGTGGAGTGAATTTCCACCGTTTCCTTCGAAAAAAAGTAAAGGAGTAAAGTAGAAGTAAAATAAAGAGAAAGTAAAAAGGCTGAATGAAGGAGGCTCGTTCTTTATCCTTGAGCTGCAGATGGTCTGTTTTAACTGTTTTCTCGCTAGTGAAGTGTTCAGTTTTTCTACTTAAAGTCCGCCATGTAAATAGCAAATGCACCATGGCGCTACACAACTGACTTATAAAGGAAATGGGAGATGATTGGTTTAATGCACATTATGCTCAAAACACACTTGTAACTCATTAAAAGAATAAGCCTATGCGTCACAGCGCAGAGTGTATTTTTCCATCCTTAAAAATTGCAATTGTGGATTCAGACACGCCTTTAATGCTTTTGCACCCTGCACTTTACACTTTGCACCTAGATCATTAAAATAGAACTTAATGTCTAAAAACAAAATGAACGACTCAAAGATTCAAGTTGTACTGTCTTTTTTTTATCCAAAGAAAGGAAGAAATCATCAAGCGGTCATGTTGCAAATAAAAAAAAAAACAAAAACCTAATCTCAAATCACAAAGGGCAGATAACCCATACACGGTTTATAATGCGTACTGTAGATGCTGTCAAGCTCTTTAGTGTTTCAATATAATACAAAGAATCTTCTGTGATCCCATTAAAGTTCACTTGTGTGTAACATGGCAATGCATAAAATTCAGCAGAGTTCAAAACTTTTCAAAGCAACCAAATGCACTTTTTGAAATGTTTTCTGTGACACCAGCACATCATTATACTTCAGTTATGGAAATTGCACTGACAAAGCACTTTCCTGGGATCACCTGTTCACTGGTGTGTCTGGGTTTTGTCAGCTTTGTGGAATCACACAGAGAAGAACCTAAGAGAAACCCTTTCTCCAAGACTTTTTTTAGCATCACGGACTGAAGTCAGAGTCGCTGTCTGAATCCTTGTCAGCGGGTGTTTTTTCTGTGTCCAGATGGAGCTCTCGGACTGTGAGGATGCGGGTTAACATGCTGTTTAAAGCCTCGTCGCTCAGAGCGCTGATGGAGAACCACATAGGGCTGTTGGGCACGCAGGAGCGCTCTGGGCTCAGGTAGAAATCCGTCGTGCGCTGTCTCACACTCGGTGAGCTGAAACACAACACAGTATATTTGAATTGACAATGTCAAAGATCAAACTTGGGAGTACTTTTATGCTTTGAACCTGACAAGCTTTTAATGATTTATAACTGCTTTTATTTCTGTGCCTCAAATAAACGCAGCCTTGGAGAGCACAAAAGACTTCCTCCATAAACAAAAGATATTTAATTTAATTTAGATGTACACTAGATCCCAGTTGGAAGAGCAACAAATAATAACATGAGTTCTAGTTCATTATTTAGAAAAGTGACAGAAGGTTGATTTATTTATTTATTTTTTTCCCCAGATGAATAATCTGTTGAACTGCATCCCAATCATCACAAATACTGCAGAAGACCTATTGGAACCTGCATGAACCCAAGATTCTCACAGAAATCAGTCAAGTTTGGTGAAGGAAAATTCATGGTTTGGGGTTACATTCACTATAGGGGCGTGCAAGAGATCTGCAGAGTGGATGGCAACATCGACAGCCTGAGGCATCAAGACATTTGTGCTGCCCATTACATTACAAACCACAGGAGAGGGCAAATTTTTTCAGCAGGATAGAGCTCCTTCTCAGACTTCAGCCTAAACATCAAAGTTCCTGAAAGCAAAGAAGTTCAAGGTGCTCCAGGATTGGACAACCCAGTCACCAGACATAAACATTGAGCAAGCACGAACACTTTCTTTGCCATTCCAGATGACTAAGTTATTTGAGTCATTGCAGAGATGTATGTATGCAGTCCTCCAAGCTCATGGGAGTCATACACATTATTAACTCTTTTTCCACTGCAGCATGACTTTATTCTATACTGTACATTATTTCTGTTAAGTGACAAGACTTTTGTCTAAGCAAAGTCAGAACTTACTGTCCTAACTAAATAATTAAAAATCAAGGTATGATCATATTTTATTTTGGTAAAATAAGCGTAATCTAGAGGCCTTTGCCTTTCATATAAGCCACATCTGATACCAAATGATCAACTAGAAGTCAAGTTATTACTTGTTCCTAAAATTTGGATAGGCGACAAGACTTTTGTCAGGTAGTGTATATACATGTTGCACTGCAAGTTTCAATCAAACATACCATTTTGAGAGATAGAACTCGTAGAGCCTGACAGGACAGCGGAGAGGATTGTCTGAATTCTCCTTTATCTCGTATACAGTTTCATCATCCTCCTCTCCCTCTTCTTTCCTCCTCTTTGCTGGGACACCGTCTAAATTCATCAAAAACAAACAAGTGATAACACACAACAAGGACACAAATAGACAACCAGGTAAAGACAGTTCGACTGACCTGCTTCATCTTTTGGAGGATAGAAACGCAAGCAGGCCACTTTTGTGTTGCCTTTGCTCCGAGAGCAGCGCACGATGTGGCCGAAAGAGAGGAGACGGTGCTGCTCCGCTGTCCTGTAGTTGAAGTACTTTGTGAAGAAATAGATTAAAGTGTTGAGCAGAACGCCAGGTGAAAAGGCCCCGAGCTGCTTACAGTTCCACAGATACTCCTCTTCCACTCGAGAGTGAATGTAACCTGAAAACACACACAATCAAACAGATGTTTAACAAGCTAGTCAAACTTTAGTATCACTACTACTTCACTAGAACTGTGCAATTTATCAGTTTTAGCTTAAAATGAAATCATGGTAACTGAGATAATTATTTTCATTATTTTGGTGTATTAAAATTTCTTACAGCAGTGCTTTACAATTATATAAAAAACTTACTAAACCAGGATAAGCGAAGTAGGCTTAAAGTGATGGACGGCCCAAAGAGCTTTTTTAGAAGATATTTTGAAGAATGCTGAAAACCAGTAGCCATTGACATCCATAGAATTTTGTGTCAATAGCCATTGGTTTCCAACATTCTTCAAAGTATCTTTTTGTTGTGTTTAGCAAAAAAAAATCAATGTCAAAAAGATCTGGAAAGACTTGAGGGTGGATAAATTTTTGGGTCGAACTATTCCTTTCAATGTTTGAATACACATAAAAATATTCAAGTTGTATTTGGCAAGTATTCGCATGAACTTATGTCTAAGACAATCAAATGTGTATTATTTTACTGGATCTTTAAGTGACAGCAGCCTAATATACCAGATCATACTAAATCAAATAACACTAACAAAAAAAATCCTCTCTTTAACTTAAAAAGCCTTCATTAATCTTTTTTGCAATTGTCAAATTGTTTGGAATTTACTTTATTGTATTACTTTGTTTACTACATTAGTATGGCAAAAAAATTATTTTAAGTCTACATATTATAACACTCACTGGCCACTTTATTAGGTACACCTTAGAAGTTCTGGGTTGGTCCCCACTTTTGCCTTCAGAACTGCCTTAATCCTTCGTGGCATAGATTCAACAAGATACTGGGAATATTCTTGAGAGATTTTGGTCCATATTTACATGATAGCATCACGCAGTTGCTGCGGATTTGTCGGCTGCACATCCATGATGTGAATCTTTCGTTCAACCACATCCCAACGACCCTCTATTGGATTGACATCTGGTGACTGAAGACCATTTGAGTACAGTAAACTCATTGTCATGTTCAAGAAACCAACCTGAGATGATTTACGCTTAATGACATGGCACATTATCCTGCTGGAAGTAGCCATCAGAAGATGGGTACACTGTGGTCATAAAGGGATGGACATGGTCAGCTACAATACTCAGGTAGGCTGTGGCGTTGACATGATGCTCAATTGGTACTAATGGGCCCAAAGTGTGCCAAGAGAATATCCCACACACCATTACACCACCAGCACCAGCCTGAACTATCGATACAAGGCAGGATGGATCCTTGCTTTTATGTTGTTGACACAAATTCAGACCCTACCATCCGAATGTCGCGGCAGAAATCGAGATTCAGACCAGGCAACGTTTTTCCAATCTTCTATTGTCTTGAATTTTAGCCTCAGCTTCCTTTTCTTAGCTGACAGGAGTGGCACCCGATATGGTGTTCTGCTGCTATAGCCCATCCGCCTCAAGGTTGGACGTGTTGTGCATTCAGAGATGCTCTTCCGCATACCTCGGTTGTAACGAGTTATTTGAGTTACCAGTCTTGACCATGTCTGCATGCCTAAATGCATTTGAGTTGGTGCCATGTAATTGGCTGATTAGAAATATAATATAATATCTAAGATTTTGGTCAAATTGCCCACTCCTGATTGTTAAATAATCATGATGACAGTTAACAAAAATAATGATGATTCTGATTTGTGCCACAATTGAGCAGCTCTACTTACCACTGGGCAAAACAGTTGGTTTCCAGCCACTGAGTATGTTGGTAATTTCCTGGCAGAATTTGGCGTAGAAGACGTCTGCAAAGATGTTCTCCATTCGACTGTTCTCAAACAGATACTGCAAGCATGAATGACAGGAACCAAATCAAATAAACCATACAACATGAATAAGCAGTGCTGTCTATAATTTTAGATTTTAGCATTTTCATCAATAAGTGTGTGTTTTGTATAGTATTGTATGTCTGCTTGCATATCATTAAAACAATTTCCTTGTTATAATAATAGACTATTTGTGTTTTGTCTTCAGGGTTTTACCTGCTGGATGCCCAAGCAGAGGTAATAGATGCTGTCCGGACTGTATTTGTCTCCATTGGGTCGGCGGACTTCAGTGATGAACTTACAGAGACCGTAGCTTATCTCAGCAGTACAACATTTCAAAAGGTCTTCTTTTAGTGTCATGCTGCGTGCTGTTAGAGATAAAAACGAGAGTTTAAAGGCATGTCAAAGGATTCTGTAGCTGAAGCCAAATTTGTTTAACAGAAATATCACATTTCTAAACATAACTCATTTCTAATAACTGATTTATTTTATCTTTGCCATGATGACAGTACATAATATTTGACAAGATATTTTTAAAGGCTTAACTAGGTTAATTAGTCTGTGTATAAGGATGGTTTGTTCTGTAGACAATTGGAAAATATGCTTAAGAGGGCTAATAATATTGACCTTAAAATGGTTATTAAAAAAATAGAAACTGCTTTAATTCTAGCTGAAATAAAACAGATAAGACTTTCTCCAGAAGAACAAAACATTATAGGAAATACTGTGAAAAATTCCTTGCTCTGTTAAACATCATTTAGGAAATATTTGAAAAGAAAAAAATAAATCAATTCACAGGAGTACATTTCGAGTGGTCTGAAATCTTTTGCAAAGAAATGTTAAATACAACGAGACCTACAGCCAAATCTGGGAGTCTCCATGTTGGGCTGAGCGTTCCTCCAGCGCACCCAGTCCCTCCAGGCGGTGACTCCGTACTCGTGTTGTAGTTTAGAGATGTTAGAGAGGTTTTCTGGAGCTGATTTGGCTGGAAGCTCTGCTGCAGTCTTACGAGCCTATATATGCCAACAAAACACAATGATCAGACATTCTAATGTGAAATTAATTCACCAAGTAATATTATAAAAAAGAGAAAATAATCTTGTATTTGTTAGTAGACAGTATTATATTCAAAAGTATACATCAAACTGGCTTTTCCTTACAATAAAATATTATATTAAGCGGAATTAGTTTATCCATTTCATTTAGTATATTAGTATCAACTGTTGTCATTTATTATTTTAAATACTTTACATTCAGTGTTGTGGATGGTTACAGATATTGGACTAGCTTTGAGAACAATGTGAGCTAATAAAATGTAAATGTACTGTAAAATGTAAATGTACACTTTTATTCTGCTGTTCATCCAATATGTAACAGTGATGGTAACAATAATTGTAATGTTAGAAATGAAAATGTTTTCATCAAATCTATAAGGTTTGGTTATAATTTTTTTTTTTTGTTAATTCTTCAAGTACACACATCAACAAATCCCACAGCCCTTACCAAAAAAAGAACATATAATAGCAGAAATTACAGGTGTCTGGAGAGGAATAATTATATATATATATATATATATATATATATATATATATATATATACACACACATATACACAACAGTTCTGTCTGGTTCTCGAATTTGATGGGCTTATATCCGTGCGATATTCTCCAATAACAGCACTCTTCACTCTTGTGTATTACTCCACCCACATAGTGACTGCAGATTAATAGACTTGCTACAGTTTGACAAATATTGCAGCTGTTGGACAACATAATTTGTACTTTTGAGGCTCTTTTAGGTGAAAATGTAGTTGTTTAAACTATGCAGTTTATTAATAAGGATAGTGCCTATTTAAAATATTTATTATTTCGGAGATGGGCAACCATCAGACTGTCATACTGAGCAGAGCAAACACGGTTGTGCCACAAGATAGTGACTGAGACCACATAAGTCCTTAGAGAGAGAAAAACTCAGTGTTTTTTCAATGCAAGTTTCAAAATACAGCTGAACAAATCATTATAAAACAGGTAAGTGACACTAAGTCGATCTCTCTTATTTGGAAGTAGTAGTGCCGTATTTTACCATAGTAATCAGCTTGTGTTTGCTTTGCTTTGTCTTTTTGGGGTTAATTATTGTGAAATCCCAATTGCAACAAAAATACTGGGAAATCTCTATAGACTTTTGGCATTTCATGCTGTTCAGCCTTATAATCTTAAAATGTGAGCAAAAATCATCTGTTTTTTCATCCCTTTAGACATTACGCTAAAGAATCATAGCTCTTCACTAGCTCTAAAGTGACGTTTGTGCAGTAGCAAGAGTTTATGCTGTTCTGACATCAGCTGCAGATGTGAATGAATGGCGGAAGTAGTTCCTCGTACAAAGGATTTAAGTGAATTATGATTTACAATCACAAAAAATATAAATAATAGTAATATTTAATAATAATAATCACATTTAAAGAAATAAAAATCTAAATACATGATGGTTTGCAACAGTTTAACATTAATATTAAGAAATGTTTCCTGAGCACCAAAAAATGCAGACTACAACAATTTGTGAATAGTCATGTGACAATAAAGGCTGTAATAATACAGAAAATACTAAAATTACATTTTAAAACTTATTAAAACAAAGGACAGTTACTTGTTCCTAAATCTGGCTTGAAAACAAAAGGAGACAGAGCATTTTCAATCTCTGCTCCAAAACGTTGGAACACATTACCTTTAGAAATTAGAGCTTCATCTACATTAAGACCCAATCCCAATTCTACCCTTTGCCCCTACCCCTCGTTTTGCACGTTCACGTGAAGTCGTAGGTGTGTCCCAATTCTCTTTAGCTTGAAGGCGTAGGGGTAGATACCCCTCGAAAGAGATTTTTCAGGACCACACTCGAAACCATGAGGTAAGAAAATTTTCCAGAATACAACACACAACACCCTGAAGTCAGATAATGCATAAATTAGTTTTTTGTCATTATTACAAATTTTTATGACAAACAAGAACATGTTTTAATATATTCAGCACAGCATTCGTGTTTTTACCAACATGCTTTATAAAAATAAAAAATAAAAAAGCTAAATTTTGCTATCTATAATCCATAAAAATAACTCTTGTACAGCAGTTCCACAACATACTTTTACATCTGCAACTAGATGACACTCGAATACCCTGTCAGTAATGTCTAGTGGCTGGAAATGACCTTTTTACAGTGTCTGCTATGTTAATGTTGTTTTCTTGTGTTTACGTAGATGAATATGGCCACGGTGTAAAAGCACAGTACAGTTAAGAGCTTATTGTCACATTAGATTGTCATGATAACATGATATCGGTGCCTTCAGTGATGTCCTGAAGATAAATACTACAAAAAAACAAACAAAAAAAACACACACACAACTGGAGTAACTACAGCAGTCACAATTGTCTGATCTCATATGAAGCAAGCGATCGCGATGACATATGATGACGTGTGCAGGTGCTGTTGTGCTGTCCCATTTCTTAGGGGTAAATTTTGAAGCCCTTTCCCTTCACACACTGTTTGAAGGGCTAAGGGGAAGGGGTAGGTGTACAAAAATAGAATTGGAATTGGGCCTAAGCAGTGCTTAATTTGTGAATTGCGAGGACCCGGAACAGATCAGGGTAACGGATCTGGCATTTTAAGCATTTTAATGCTTAAAAGCATTTTAAGCATCCCGAGGATGGAGAGGTGTTGTGCACAAAAGTGGAGAGCGGGGGTTTGGTGGTGTATGGCGGAGGGGGTGTCACGGACGAAAGTAGAGAGGGCTGAAGGAGGACGGTTAAGGAGGGTGATCTGTAAAATGAGGTTCTGGATTAGATTACAGAGGTGCCGGATCAGGATCCAGCGTGTTCCGGCACAAATTAAGCCCTGGGCCTAAATGTTTTTTTTTTTTATTATTAAAAATCAGTCAAAACCTACCTCTTCTCTCTGTCCTATAAATTAGTTTTTTGTTTCTTTTTTAGGACTCATTGATTATACAGATTTTTAAAATGTATTTTAGTTTGTAAATGTAAATATTGTAGCATATATTGTCTTTTTAATTGTTTATTATTGATGCCATGTTTGTGAAGCCCTCTGGTCAACATTCATGTTGTTTTAAAGTGCTATATAAATAAAGTTGACCTTGACCTTTTGTCTGTTTTGGTCAGTACAAGATAAGTTTTTTTTAAATAATCACATGACCAAGTATTGTTTCATAAAACAGCTTTATTTAGTCTCATTTGTCAGTCGCATAAAAACATTCATACATACACACACACACACACACACACACACACACACACACACACACACACACCCACCATGCATTACATTAGTAAAAGCATGAGTAATTGACTCATTAAAGAGTTGCAAATGAAAGATACATGAGGTTTTCAAAATCCCTACTATAAAATAAACACATTTACATGTCGTCTACTGTTCACAACGTCTGTAGCCAACCGTGTTTCTTGGCGAGCGCAGGAACTCATTGATTCTGTCTTTGATGCATTTCCGGTCAACATCGGTTAACCCAGGGAATCTCAGAGAAACCGTATCAATGATGAAGCTCCGCAGGTTTACCAGCAATGCGCATTTACCCCTTGAGCCATCCCAGTTGGTATTGGACGCCCATTCTTTATACTTGCTTTGAGGTAAAATGACACGAAATAGCAGGCATCCATAACGATCTGCACGCTTCTGACTCTGATTAAACAGGGCGTTCAATTGCTGCTTTGAAGGAGGATAAAAGTCAAAATTGGGATGTCAGGACTTCTCTGTTTGCATCATATTGTCTTGAGTGCATGAACTATGAGGCTGGGTCCGTAATGTTTGTGTTTTGTCCAGTGCATCTCTCATGGCAGAACCACAGCCATGTGCGCCTCCACGAGCCCTTTATGAGAGATTTTTAGATCAGTTAGAGCTGCTTTGGTGGTCTCATAAACCTCCTTGCAGTGGCACAGTTCCCTCCTCAGTCCTGCAATCACCACGTCTCGTCTTATCAGCCTATGACTTGAGGATCTCAGTGTTTTCTGCGCCTGCCAACCAGCACTTGAGACTTCAACACCCGACTCCACTGACATAAATGTGCATGCGGATGAAGTCAAAATTGGGATGTCAGGACTTCTCTGTTTGCATCATATTGTCTTGAGTGCATGAACTATGAGGCTGGGTCCGTAATGTTTGTGTTTTGTCCAGTGCATCTCTCATGGCAGAACCACAGCCATGTGCGCCTCCACGAGCCCTTTATGAGAGATTTTTAGATCAGTTAGAGCTGCTTTGGTGGTCTCATAAACCTCCTTGCAGTGGCACAGTTCCCTCCTCAGTCCTGCAATCACCACGTCTCGTCTCATCAGCCTATGACTTGAGGATCTCAGTGTTTTCTGCGCCTGCCAACCAGCACTTGAGACTTCAACACCCGACTTCACTGACATAAATGTGCATGCGGATGAAACAGCCTTGGTGGAGCATAAGAAATAGGGCTGTCAATTGTGATAAATCAGTGCATCAGTTCAGTTTCACTGGAGATCCGTGTGATGCATCGGTCATATTCATGCCATATTCTCCATGTGTTTTATGTAATATGAGTGTTACCTTGGCTTTATTTGAAAAAATATGATTCCGAATGCACACAAACTTCCCAGAATACTATTTACAACAATACGGCTTTACTCATTTCATTTTAAATGAACATAGCTAGTTTGGACCTGCTTTATAACACTAAAATATACATTTTGGCTTAAAGGTTCAAGAAACCCTGGAGTACTTTTGAGGTTTTAACAGATTTGTGGTTGTTGTGCATCATTTAAGACAACGTTAGTACCTGCTGGCTTTAATTGTGGATGAAATGGCATAATTTCAAGTTTTTGTCAGCTCATTTTCCTGGTTTAAAATAATTAATGGGGTGGGATCAAAATCGGTGATGTAGTGCGCATCTGCCAGTCCAGAGATGACATGTGGGTTTCTCATTATTTTTCATAGACTCAGTTTTCTTATCCTATAAGACGACGCTGCTTCATAATTATTCATGACTGCATGTGCTTTTGACAGACCCATATAAACAGGCCTGCCAAGCTGTGAGACTGGCCACGGAAGGCACGCAGTATTTAGCCATTTATGAAGGGTCATACGTGTTTGTTTGTTTCCATGATCCACTGGGTTTGTTGCATGTTTTTCCCCACGATGCTGCCAGGGCCAATACAGCACAGCTGTTTGTGTGTAGCAAGCATTGTTGTCGTGAGAGCTGTAGATTTAGAGAATGAAAAATTGGAGAATAGCGGACTTTGTCTTTTACCAGTTGAGTTCATTACCATTCAGACACATCGCCTATATCCGTGCTGCCGTGTTCGCAAATGTTTAAATTTCTTCAGATTACTGGCAGGGTTAATGGTTGGAATAGATAGGGCAATAGACCTGCTGCACTGCTTTTCCACTGTGTCTGCATTCAGACCCGGGGATTCAGAAGGAAAAGTCCTCCTCATTTATAGTGTTTATATAAACATGATTGTCTCTTTATTATGACATGACAAATTGTGGTTATGTGTATATTCATTCATTCATTCTCCTTCGGTCTAGTCTCTATTTAAGAGTTCGCCACTTATGTGTATATATTATATGAAATTACGAATAGCCTATTGTATATGTAGCAGGGCATTACATTACTTACTGTTTATTTATTTGCATTTTAACTTTAACTATAAAATTATGCGTCTCCTTACATTTTGTGTTTCTTTTTTTAGTCTGATTTTGTAAGCCAACTGGGCCACACCCATTCCTCCCTCTGCTCGCAGTGCTCTACGCCCATCATGGAGCTATTTTTTTTTTAATTCTGAGGTAGAATTGAACCGAAAGAGTTCAGCAAAAATTCAGCTTTGCCACCAGAGAAATACATTACATCTAAAAATACAGCAAAAGAGAAAAAATATTTTAAAGTATAAAACAATTGAAGATGGCCCATTCAATTATTAGAAAATAACGCACAGCCGAGGTGATGATGTGAACATGGCATGACGTGAAGTCTTCATTTTCCACGAGGCCTTTCGGAACGACATTGTTGCCAAATGCAAATTAATTGGAACATTCCTACCATATAGTGCACAACAATGATTAAAATGCTTTCAAAATATAAAGTTTGTATAAATTTTTTTTATATAAAACATTTGATTATTTAAAAGTGGTTTTAAAATATTGACAAATTAATTTTGCCCAATGTTGCCCGATATTCTGAATAATATCTTGTATTGAAGTTAAAGGAATAGTTCACCCAACGCTGAAAATCGTCATCATTCACTTACCCTTTACTTGTTTCAAACTTTTATGAGCTATTTCTTCTGTTGAACACAATGTTGGAAACCTGTAATGACTTCTATAGTATTTGTTTTTCCCTCTATGGCTGCCAACGGTAACAGGTTTCCAACATTTTTCAAAATATCTTCTTTTGATTTTAACAGAAGAAACAAACTTAAAGGTTTGTAACCAAGGGCGTAGGCTTGCTCTTGACATTGGTGGGGACGGGTGAATCCAACAGCCCACCTACCCATAATCCTGCCCCAAGAATTTATATAGTTTTTTTTTCGTTTAGTTTTTTGCTGCTATTAATTATACAACTGGAGCATAATTTTATAATATTAATGTTATTAAAATTATATTAATTACTTTATTCATACAATGTATTAAGTTAAATTAAATACTTTACTAATGTTAAAGAAATGTTTATTAACTGATAAAGAGAGAGTTTAATAAGGACTTTTTGCCATCGTGCAAATGAAACATGCCTCATATATCAGTACTAATAAAAGATGAAGCACAGGATGTAGTTTTCCTGACAAACTGTCTTCAACCGAAATTCGACATGCTACTCTGAGAGATTAGGAGAACTGGCCGGGATCATATACTTTTACATTCAGCTGTTTATTCTGAAGTTAGTTTTTAGGGCATAGTATACACAGACTACATTAGCCTGCTATCATTAGACTGTGTGTTAAAGCAGGGTCAACATGAGCATTAATGGCATCATTAGGATGGATTTATTCAGTAGCGAACTTATGCGCACCTTTTTTTTTTGCTGCAGCCATCCTCAATGTGTCACACACTTCACACATCTACGCAGGCGCAGTGCAAGGAGAGAATGTGATTGAACCCTTTCTGCATGTCTAGGTTAATATTGACAGCCTTTCTTTAAGTGAATTAAATTATTGGTGGGGACATTTCAATAGTGGATGGATATTAGCGGGGACGCGTTTCTTCCGTCCATGCTAAATCCACATCCCTGTTTGGAACCACGCGAGGGGGGAGTAAATAGTGAGTAAATGTACATTTTTGGGTGAAAAGTCTCTTTAAAGGTTTTGAATGCATTGACGGAAAGTCAAGAATAACTTGTCAGCCATTGTTCTCACCCGTTTCTTTTGAGGAAAGCCATCGCGTGCTCTCTTGCGAGATTTCCGTTTTTTGCCTGTCGTCTCACTTGGTGTTTGTTCTCTGAAGAGTTCAATGCTCTCTGAAATATAAAAAGGACAAATATACAGCTGAAGTCAAAATTATTAGCTCTCCTGTGTTTTTTTCTCTTTTAAATATTTCCCAAATGATGCTTAACAGAGCAAGAACATTTTCACAGTATTTCCATAAAAAGCAAAGTATGCTATAAAAAGTCTTGATTTGCCTAGAATAAAAACAATTTTACTTTTCTTTTTTTTTACAATTTTAAGGTCAATATTATTAGCCCTCTCAAGTAATTTTTATGGATTGTCTACAGAACAAGCCATCATCATACAATGACTTGCCTGATTAACAGCTTTGATTGCATTTGTGAACTCTTAACTTCAGCAGAAGCTCTTACCGATCGGGAAATCTGCCTCCAGGTCCATCTGTGGCTCCTCTGCTGTGCTGGAGACGGGGGTCACCGTGGCAGATCTGGACGGAGGAGGAAGACGCTCCGGCTCTGGAGCTTGATCCCACGTCTGAGCAGAAGACGCAGAGTCTTCCTCCCAGCTCAGATTACTGGACAGAGCTTCCAGATCAAGGTCCTCCATTATGTTTCCAGCTTGATCTGAATAAAAATAATAATAAAAAAGGCTTGTGAATAAAAAGGAAATGAGCCTGTTTTTTTTCCTTCATTTTCGTCAATTGGTTTTGTTCATCTCCAAAATGGTTTGCTCCATTTGGGACTTGTGGAGCTGAACATCAATTGGTTTGTTCTTCAGTGTTTGGACTTTCAGCAGTGAAAATTAAACCACACTGAACTGAACTAAAGTGAACTTCAACTCTGAAAACTGGACTGACACAGTTTCAATTCACTACAACTTCTATGTTAAGCTGCTTTGACACAATTTACATTGTAAACGTGCTATAGAAATCAAGATGAATTGAATTGAATGAATGTATGCATGTAAGAACAGGAAAAGTTGACATTTTACAAAAGTTTGCATTAACATATTTGTATTTCTTTAATCTATACAATGTTTAAGATACAGTGCACACAACTGTAATGTCAACTTGTCATGCAAAGAGAGATTCTTTCAACCTATAACATTTGAAGAGGATCAAACGTTTTTCAAAATTATCCAATGACAAGAATGGGTGTTGTTTAATAGTTTTCAACAAGACCATACTTGGTAGTATATAATACAGTATAAGAGAAATTACAGACGGTCTTAGTTTTCTTATTTTGCCAGTCAATCATTTATTGATTGATTGATAAATCAGAGACTAAGTCGAAGGAAAATGAATTAATCAGAGGTCACCACAGCGGAATGAACTGCCAACTATTCCAGCATATGTTTTACGCAGCTGATGCCCTTCCAGCCACAACTCAGTACTGAGAAACACCCATACACACTCATTCACACACTAGTCAGGCCAATTTAGCTTTTTCAATTCACCTATAGTACATGTCTTTGGACTGTGGGGGAAACAAGAGCACCAGAAGAAAACCAACAAAACCAAGGAAAACATGCAAACTCCACACAGAAATGCCAACTGACTCAGCTCAACTTTCTTGCTGTAAGGTGACAGTGCTAACCACTGAGCCACCGTGCCCCCCTATTTTGCCACTATCTGCTCAAAATGAAATGAATTCAAAACAAACATATCCTCTAAAAAGAGAAAACAAATAAAAAAAACCTAGTAAATGAGAGTAAAAATACACTGTTTAATAGATCCCTCCAGGGAGTCAAAATTCCCTATTTCCAGTAGTTTACTGTGTATTAGAGTGGATATCAACAGAACAGGGTAAGCCTTTAATATAGTTTACAACAGGTTTCCAGGGCTCGTAAAAAGATAAGATATTCTGCAAGTAAACATCTTAACTTCTCAAGTTTTATGCAGCTAAAGATTTCTCGGATGCCTGATGTAATGAATGACCTGTTTCCATTTGAAAAGAATAGCTCGTCTAGCTAAGAGCAGAAAAAGCGATGGTGCTTCACCTGGTGAGATGCAACAAATCACGTCAGCTCTCTCTGAAATGCCAAAAAGGGCTGTCAAAAGGGTTGGGGTTGGCATTAAGTGCATTAAAAACTGGACCAGACATTTGTCAGCTGTGAGCAACTCCAGAACATATGGCGATGGTTAGCAGGATACTGCTTGCAACATTACTTCTATCTAGGATTTTTTGTGTGCTAATTTGGTGTTTTTGAAGCACTTTGATAGAAGGCTTTGATCTACTTCAGATGTTGACTACTGTAGATCTGGCTCTATGAAACTAAAGTCTATACTCTCAAAAATACTGTGCAAATATATTCATGATGGTATTACTGGATGCCTTTTGAACTGTGTTTACTCATCTTATTACTGAGAGGAAAGAGTGCAGCAGATATATACACACACACACACCATTAATAGGATCTTGCTGCAAAGATATTTCTAATTGCTTTTTGTATTTCAAAGCAAAAAGACCAAAAAAAAGGGCTTCAATGTGAGTTTTGAACAGCTTTGATTCAGGATCAGTCTCTGGACATTACATTACATTACATGATAAATGCATAAGTTACATCTACAACAGGGCTCGAAATTGCAACCGTTTTATCTATGTGACCTCAAAATATATTTGGAAGCAATTGTGCGAGTGCATAAAATTGATGTTGTGCGACCAGTTTCCACAGCAAAATGTTCACCACATGCGCGGAATTAGGAGGCATTCACGCATTAAGCATCTTTGCACCTAAAAACACCAAACGCAGCACTCAGGAATGGTTTAAAACAGTTGACATGTCAATTTGCTGCAGTAAACAAAGCCTGCAATGCTTGCCCCGCCTTCAAGCTCTTTTTATTGGCGCACGGCGCTAGAACACAACGCGAATGGATTGGTTAATATCAGCTGTCAATCATTCAGTTCCGATGACAGGGAGCTACAGCCGCGAAACTGTAATGGTCTGGATGTGAGAGAACACTGACAGATTTAGTTTTAGAAACCATCCAGTTACAAATAATGGCACATCTGATTAGTGATCATGTGCTGAATGTCAATCCAGCATTTACACTTTTCGAAGAGTGGATAAAAGACTTCAAGTGGTTAAACCCGCTATGAAAATGATTAAAGCATTCACCGTAAAGCCGGAGGGATGGAGTTTTCAGGTAACAGTGTTTGCCACTGAATCTACACATTAAGCATGAGATGTTCTAACATTATTTAATCCTTCATTTAATTGTCACGATGCTGTCAGTCGTGCGACTGACACCACCACGTTCACCATCGCTAAAGAGCATGCATTCACTGTGATTTAATTAATATTGCAGCTCATGAAAAGACTGTTATTGCTATTAAGATGACGTATGCAAATAATAAGTTACATGTCAATATCATCTGTGCAATATCAGACGGCACCCGTGAGAACAGCACAGTTATTATTGTTAATTCAGTTCATCTTATTCACGTCAAGCAGTGCGTACAGGGTCGGTGAGCGCATGCAGATTTTGTTTATTTGCTAGTTGTGATTAGAGTGTTAATATATAATAGAATCTGTTAATATAAAACGTGTAGTAACGATGCTCATCATTTTTGGTGGGTGCGTCAAAATTTTGTCTGGTGCACCTACATTTTTAAAGTTAGGAATACCGGTGCCACCAAGAAAAAGTGTTCATTTTGAGCCCTGTGAATTATTATTTAGTCACAGTTGTTTACTGAAAGGTATAGTTCACCAAAATAAAAGAAAGTTTACTCCCAATCAGCTGCTTAATTTTTAACTTTGTTGAACAAAAAAGAAAATATTTGAAAGAATGTTGAAGACCGGTAATCACTGAAATCCACAGGCAGAAACAAATACAATGGAAGTGAATGGTTACTTTTTTATTTTTTTATTTTAAACATTCTTCAAAGTATCTCGTTCCATGTTCATATAACAAAAAAGTAACCATTCACTTCCATTGTATTTTTTTTCTGCCTGTGGATTTCAGAGATTATCGGTTTTCAAACTTATTCATTCATTTTTGAGTAAACTATCACTTTACATATTGATGCTAATAAATAAGAAGGGTTTCTAAAATCTGTATATAGATCTTTTAACCTAAAAATGGAAGTTGCTGTTTAAAACAATTGTAAAATAGTTGCACATATTTGAAAAACCTTTAAATGTTGATTATTTACCAGTGGAGATGATGTGTTTCTCCTTCTCTGCATCCTCCGCCACCATCTCCGCCATCATGATGAGGTCGGCCTCCAGAGGATCATCAGGGATCTTCTCTTTGATTTCCTGAATGGTCTGAACAATGCTCTCTGCACTGTCCAGAGTCGTGGGGAAGAACAAGGGCACTGGAACCTGCATACACAGACAGAAAAAAAAAAGATAATACAAGTAACATAAATAAAGCCAGATTTACTTTAATGTTTTTGCCGACGCAAACCCTCTTTTAATGTTAAAGTACACGTGAAATCAAAAATCCCCATACTGATTTTGTTGGCTCACATTTGTGGTGAATAATTTATCTGTGCATGTCATTGAGAAAAAATAAATATTTGCCCTTGTAATCTAAAACTGAAATCTGAAAATGCACTTCCTGTTTGTGTTTAGTTAATTTATCAGATTACGGCTGTCTGAGGTAATGGGCGTGGCTAACACACTTAACCACACCCCATTCAACTGTCACTTTTGACAGAAATGGTGAGAAGGAGTCGTCTGTTAGGTTGTAATATCTCTTCCCAAATCCATTTCCAGATCTTTCTTGAATGAAATGCCTACATCACTACATTCAATCAGCTCGCAGTAGAAAAGAACTGTGCCCACTGTTTTCTCATTTAATATTCCAGTTCTCTAGGAACTGCATCACAATATGAGAAAAAAAAAACGGTTGCAGCTTCCGGTTCATGCAGACTTTAAATAAAACCATTATAATGATGTACTAAACATATGCAGATAAAATGGACCATAAAACCAGTATTATGTTGGACGGGCATATTTTTTACAAAATGGGTCAATCAAAAGGGTGCGGTCCCCCCGCCCACCCTTTTGATTGACAGCTGCATATTAACATGTCTCCATAGTAACGTTTATAATCATATCCACAAGACAGGAGGTGCGCAAATCAACCGGCAATAAAAGGTCTGTTCAGTTCGCTAGGATCATCAATCATCATCAAATGTGATCAAGAGTGAGTTTTACAAGT
>CAIGQZ010004625.1:2729583-2753874 GCA_903798205.1 Danio tinwini
ATTACCCCGATTTGTTCCGGGACCTCGCAATTCACAAATTAAGCACTGCTTACAAGGTTATATAATAGGGGAACCTGCGTCACACATGACATCACACGTGTTTAACCGCGCATACCAGTTGCAAAAAAAGACTATTGTGCAGTAGGACGTCAAACTCATCTTTGGCTAACAGCTATCATAAGAGCTGAATGGAGTGAGGACTTAATAAAAAATGCTGGACTCTGCAGTTTTCATTTTATATCAGGTAAATTGATGCTATGCTGAATCATACTCATTTCTCGTTTTTGATTACATCAATGATTTTAACAAGAACAGTTAAATATGGTTAATAAAAACTGCGGACACTGAATGCTTAGAATGAAATGTACAAATGTGCGTTCACATACCCTGCTGTACAGGTGCAGTTCGCTGTCAGAATGCAGTTGTTTTGCTTGTTGATGATTACCCCGGCTTTGTATAGCTCCGTCTTCTTTCCTTGTCTTTGGCTAGGCAGAACTTTGGTTTTCAGCACTACAAAGTTTTGAATCTGGTAATCATGGAGCATTATTTCTTGCACATGACCACACAGAACAAAACTGTTGGCATCCAAAGACTTGTAGGCCTTTAACTTCGTTCTTGTAAAATCACTTGGAGTTTCAATGAGATGCTTGGCCATTTTGTCGATTAACTGTGCTTATCACTGGGTGACAAGCTGTTATAATATGCTGAAAGCATTATGTAAATAATATATATAAACATGTAATCAATATAACTTATCTCTAACACAACAACAAACTCTGAACCGCATCGGATGACTATCCCTCGCTGTAAATGCTAGCGCTCCTGTTTTTTTCTGCAACCTCGCTGCGTGCGCATAATCAATGTTTACAAACCGGTAATTCGTCTATTTGTTCCATAAAACAAGTTCTCTGAATTAGTGACTATTTGTTTAGCTCATGTCTCCTTAGATGTGAATTCCTACATTTTAAAAAATTATATTAACAATCAGTCATGACAGATATGTTTTTAGTTCATTGTAACTTATTAAACTAAGTTAATCATGTTCTAACTTAAATTTATAAGTTATGCACGCTATTTTAAGTCAGTTTAACATAATATAAGTTCAATAGACTCATGAGGTTAATTTGAGTCAGCTTAAAAAATTAAGGCAACCAGGATTTTTTTACGTTAGCTTGAGTTCTTTAGATCTGCAGATTTGAAATCAAACTGAAGCAATTTCTAGTAAATTTTTGATTAACCTTCACTGCAGAAGTGCCCTCCAGCATCTTACATGTTGTTACATGTCACTCAGTACGTTTTTTTCCCCAACACTATATAGTCTTTGAACAAGCAATTTAGTAACTACAAACAGGGCAGATGCAAAAGACCAAGGCTTAAGTAGGAGGAATTGGGTCAGGCGTCTCAAACTCAGTTCGAGGGCCGCAGCTCTGCATAGTTTAGCCCAGGGATGGCCAAACTCGGTCCTGGAGGGCCGGTGTCCTGCAGTTTTGCTCTAACACTAATCAAACACAACTGAACATGCTAATCAGTGTCTTCAAGATCACTAGAAATCTATAAGCAGGTGTGTTTGATTAGAGTTGGAGCTAAACTGTGCAGGACATCGGCCCTCCAGGACCGAGTTTGACACCCCTGGCTTAGGGCCAACCACCTCCAACTCACACCTGCTTAATAGTCTCTAATAGTCTTGAACATCAACTTCATTGCAAAATTGTGCACAGCTGTGGCCCTCCTGGAATCCAGTTTGAGACCAATGGATTGGGTTAATGTTTATAGTCTGTGCTGTGTTGTTAACTCATTAACTTTTGCACGCATTTTATGCAAGGACATTCTCTGCATGAAAAACACGCTAAAAATGCCACATTAACATGATACTTTGTCCACAGTTTGGTGGGAACTTAAAAAATGTGGAGGATATGAAGATGATCAACAGCAGGGTTCACTAATCTCGGTCCTGAAGGGCCAGTGTCCCTGCAGGGTTTAGCTCCAACTTGCTTCAACACACCTGCCTGGATGTTTCAAGTATACCTAGTAAGACCTTGATTAGCTTGTTCAGGTGTTTTTGATTAGGGTGACAACTGACGACATCTGTTTCTTTTCGTGCTACCAGCTGACCGCTTACCTCCGTGTGGACGGCGGTTCCACTGTCACCAGTTTGCCCAGTAGCTCGACATGTATGTCGGCAGACTTGAAACATAGCCAATAAATTGACTTGAAACATCATTTAGATTGCGCGTGCAAAAGACGTCAAATGTGAATGGCCCCTAACGTCTTTATTCAGGGGTTACCACTATAAATTATTACACTTACACAAAGTAAATCATATCTCAAAGATTTTACTGGGGCTCGTTTTTTGTTTGTTTGTTTGTTTGTTTTTGCACCGTCTCCCCGTGCCACCTCTAGCAAGATGTCGCCCTGGGTGATCGCAAGCATCCCCTGGTGATTTGGCAGTGTGGGTTGTGTATAGGGAGGATCAGCTCTTTAATGTTTATTGCCACTCTTTATAGAAAGATTAAAATACCTTTATGGGATGATAGCGGGATAGAATAAAAAAATATGGAAGAATCCCAAGAAAAACGGGATGGTTGATATGTATATTGGGTGGGGGGAGGGGGGAGGATTGGTTGGTTGGTCAGTCACTCAGTCAGTCAGTCGACAGCGGCCTCTGCTGGATTTACACAAAAACAGCAGGCGCAAATGGCACTTGCAAGCCCAATCATCACACGCAATTCAGGACACATGATCTAGGGACGAACCATATATGGTTACAACGGATGTGAATGTAACATCTTCTCGGACCTCTTCATTAATGTATTTATATATATATATATATATTGTTAATAAATAGTGTACAAAGCAGACAATAGTGTATACTTGTTTGTTGTTGTTTCTGATCACCATTCAATATAATGGACTGAACAGTTTTCTATCAGTCATCATAGATGATCAGTCATTATTTATCTGACTTGTTGATCCGAGTCAACATAGCAGATACTTATTTGCTGGCCTGGCTGAAACATTTTTCAGAGATATATAAACAATCTACGTTATCACCCTTAAAATGACAGGTTTAATTTGTATAATGGAATCATTTTAATGAAATAAATAATAGCGAGTTAATGTAGGCTATAATAAATCTAATGCAAATCTTTTTACATTTAATATGTATGACACTATATTAGTGTGATTGAATAGTGTTTATTTGCTTAATCAAATAATTGTCTTTAGTGTTTAAACTAATTATTTTATTTATATGATATGAGGACCAAAACTGCACAGATGTTAAAATGATCATTACGATATAATAATGAAATAATGACTGAAATGGGAAACCCTAAACTTTTTACAGTCATGGACTGTCTCGATTGCCATATTTGTGAAATACAGTAGGTGGCGATAATGCTCCTAAGGACTGAGTCCTTGATAAACAAGAAAAAATAGAAGATCTGTCATTAACCATATATGGTTTGCACCTGCCTAGATCGTGTGTTCTGGATTGTGTGTGCTGAACCGGGTGTGGGTCTGCGGGTCTGCAGCTGGATCTTCTCGCAGGAAAAAAAGCATACACATCGCCCTCTGGTGGATTTTTGAAAACAAAAACTGCAAAAAAAACAGGTTAACGAGAATAATTTATGTTATTTATAAAATTTTCCATTTATTGTATCATATTAACATCTACCCCAACCCTAAACCCAACCATCACAGTAACGTAAAAACAGTAGTTGTACTGAATATTATTTATGCTATCTATTAAATTACCCAATAAATTGTATTTATTAACCCCTAACCCTACCCCCACCCCAACCCTAAACCCAACCGTACATCTTATATCAATTATCGTTATACAGTGTCATAAAAAATGCTGCTATATTGATGTGCATATCAAACGTCCGGCCTGCTGCATTTCCGATCTAGACTTTACCAAAAAAACACTTCCTGGGATGTATTTGGCGCTCTCCAGAAATGCATATAGGGGTACATATCAATTATAAGCCTGGGTTAACTAAAACACAGGTTATCATCCTTAAAGTGACAGTTCACCAGAAAATGAAAATTCTGTCACCGTTTACTCTGCATTTGTGTTTCAAACTGGTTAGGGTTTCTTTCTTTAGTCCAACGCAAATGAAGAAGATATTTTGCAGAATGTTAAGAACCAGCAGCTGCTGACTTCCATCTAGATATATGGATGCCAATGGCTGCTATTTTCCAACATTCTTCAAAATATCTTCTTTTTTTTGACAGAAATACAAACAAATCTGAACTATTAGAGTAATGTGAGTACATTTTCATTTTTGGGTGAACTTAACCACTGCAGTTATTACAGCCAATAAATAACATTTTATTTAAAATCTACTGTATATATATATATATACACACAAATGTATATCAGTACATAACACCTATACTTTAGTTTAGTTATAATGTCTAACAATCATTCACACGTAGTTAATCAGACACCCATCAAAAACTCATATAGGCCTGACACTACGAGGACGTTAACTGTACCATTTCCCCCATCAGCGATTTTTCTCGATTGCACTGTTTGGGGGTCTTTGGATCTCGCTGAAGCCTCAAGCTGGTGATTTTGTTGTCCAGCTCGTCCATGAATCCCTCATCCACTGACTCGCTGTCTCTGTCGTCCTCCAGTGCGGCGCCCTCTACAGGCAGAAACACATGCAGCTGCGTGCGGGACGAGGAGGACATGTTTGAATGCTGGCTCAGGACACAGGTTTTTCCTCTGATAGATAAAGTCTCGGGGTTTACGGGCTTACTGAAAGGCCTGACGAGCGGCTGCGGGACTCTGGTTTCTGTGGTTCTCCTCTGAGCGCGAGTAAGTGTCTGTGCAGGTTTGGGTATCGGCCTGAGAGGCTGGGAGAAACGCATGTACACTTGATTGTAGTCCTCAGGACTCTTGCTGGAGGGAAGAGACGGAGCGCGGGTGCGTAAAAATTGACCGCGATTTTTGGACTGGAAATCTGCCCTCTGGCCTGGAGTAAACAGGGAAGGCTCACTGATACTGGGAGAACAGAGAAACAATGTTAATTAGAATATTTCGGTGTAAAAACTTTGCTGTGAAGGAGAATTAATGTGTTGCTGCAGAATGGCCCCACTTTATATTAGGTGGGCTTAAGCTTATGCTTACACTGGAATTATTCATTTACCTTGCACTTATTGTTGATTAAATAGATGCAATTAATTTATTACATTTGTAATTACACTGTTGACCATCCTTTAAACCTTAACCCACCCTTTACCCTCATAGCATCCAACCTGCCCCTAACCCTACCCGTATGCACCTCAAGAGCATCAGAAGTGTTCTGCAGTACATTATCAACACAGTAATTGCATTGTATTTATTTTTTGAAGTCGTAGTTAAGTCCACCTAATACACTAAAAAATGCAGGGTTCCAGACAATTAATTTATGTTGTGCTAACACAAATCGATTAAGTTAACTGAACACTTTTAACAAATTTATGTGGACTGAGCATAAAAAAATTAAGTTGTCCCATTGAAATCTCAAGAATTGTGTTGTTTCAGCTCATTTTAAATAAGTAATTTGAACAAGCAAAAAACAAACAAACATATTTTTGAGTGTATAAAAGGGAACCAAAATGTAAGAGTATGTAAGTGTTAGAGGACAAAAACATAAATAAGATGGAAGATTTTTATTTCAGCATTTTTCAGACATCGACAAGAAAGACATTTGGAGCATTTTTTTAAAGACTGGAAACAAATACACACACACATGCACAAACACACACACGCACACACACACACGCACACGCACACGCACACACACACACACACACACACACACACACACACACACACACTACCTGGCAAGTCTTGTCATCGATCCCAGTTGTAAGAGTTACAAATAATAAATTGACTTCTAGTTGATCCTTTTGGAAAAGTGGCAGAAGGACGATTTTTCAGATGAATCATCTGTTGAACTGCATCCCAATCATCACAGATACTGCAGAAGACCTATTGGAACCCGCATGGACCCAAGATTCTCACGGAAATCAGTCAAGTTTGGTGAAGTAAAAAGCATGGTTTGGAGTTAAATTCAGTATGGGGGTGTGTGAGAGATCTGCAGAGTGGATGGCAACATCAACAGCCTGAGGTATCAAGACATTTGTGCTGCCCATTACATTACAAACCACAGGAGAGAGCAAATTCTTCAGCAGGATAGCGCTCCTTCTCATACTTCAGCCTCCACATCAAAGTTCCTGAAAGCAAAGAAGGTCAATGTGCTCCAGGATTGGCCAGCCCAGTCACCAGATATGAACATTATTGAGCATGTCTGGGGTAAGATGGAGGAGGCATTGAAGATGAATGCAAATAATCTTGATGAACTCTGGGAGTCCTGCAAAAACACTTTCTTTGCCATTCCAGATGACTTTATTAATCAGTTATTTGAGTCATTGCAGAGATGTATAGATGCAGTCCTCTAAGCTCATGGGAGTCATACACAATATTAATTCTGTTTACACTGCAGCATGACTTTACATTCTATACTGTACATTATTTCTGTTAAGTGACAAGACTTTTATGTAAGCAAGTCAGACCTTACTGTCCTCATTAAATAGTTCAAAATCAAGGCGTGATCATATTTTGTTTTGCTAGAATAAGCATAATCTAGAGGCCTTTGCCTTTCATATAAGCAACTTCTGATACCAAATGATCAACTAGAAGTCAAGTTATTATTTGGTGTTCCTAAAACTTGGATAGGCAACAAGACTTCTGTCAGGTAGTGTACAGAAACACACACAGCTGTGATAATTTTTTCACAATAATAGTTTTTTTTTAATAATAACACATTTATTTAGAAAATGCAGATGAGCATTAGTGCCTTATGAAGTATATGTAAGTTAAATGAGATAAAATAGAATAAGGTATTAAACTACACAAGATGATATAAGAATGAAAAATGTATGCACTTATATACGTTTGCGGATGACTGAAACATTAATGTAGAAAAAATAATTTGTGTAGTGAATAAGATACTTTGTGTGTTGTGAGATTAGTATTAAGATTAAGACAATTTGCTGCCCGTTTGTGAAAATGGTGTCGGTACCCAGAAAGCAATTTAAATGCGTTTAATAGACATCTAACTCTAGACTAGACAAGTCATTAGAGATGACATTACAGATTAGAAAGACTTCACATGTATAGTCATTCATTCATTTTTTTTAGCTGTGAGTAGCTAGTTGTTAAACCGCGATTGTTGTGTGGCGGTTTTCGGGTGTGGCTTAGCGAAGGGTCAATTGTCTATTCACCTTATTCTCCGCGTACGAGCGGGCGCAGCCATTTGAATCATTTTGGCTCGAGACTTCCGGTCTCATTCACTTCCATTCATTTTTAGACGTTAAAAACAGCTCGTTCAGCTGCTTGATGTTGCAAACTGAGGTTTTCTTATTATACACTTGTTTGTAGAGCGAGTAGTTTGACCATTTTCAGCCGTTTATTATTCCTAGTCATTTCTCCCATAGGCATAGAATTGGAAGTTCTAAAACAATCGCAAAAACGAGTGCACTTCCACATTTTAGAATAAGGTCAATAGCGTATGAGTGTAAATGAGAGTGTGTATGAGTGTTTCCCAACACTGGGTTGCGGCTGGAAGGACATCCGCTGCATAAAACATATGCTGTAATAGTTGTCGGTTCATTCCGCTGTGGCGACCTCTGAAATGGAGACTAAGCCAACTGAAAATGAATGAATGTTAAATAATATTTGCACTAAAAAAGATTGACTTTTCTTGTCCTCTGCTTGATTCACATTGTGTCCAGCACACATTGTACTGCTGCCTGAGAAGCCCAGTGAACATAAGCTGCTGTCACTGGATAATCAGTGTAATATAGCTGCTGTTTTTTTTTTCCAGCGAGCTCTTTGGGCGTGTTGACATGCAAGAGGAATGATTCTCAAGTTTCAAGAGGTTTCATTCTCTATTGTGCACAGCGGATTTGACACTTCCTGTTATTGCCTGATGAAGAGACGTGTCTGCATTCGTATGTGAACAGAAAGTTTCATTCAAACCACTTTAAAATAATAAAAAACTCCCAATTCTATGTAATGAATTGCTTCATTTAAAAGGATAGTTCACCCAAAAATAAACATTTACTATTTAATTCATTCATTTTCCTTCTGTTTAGTCCCTTTATTCACCAGGGAATGAACCACCAACTTATCCAGCATATGTTTTACACAGTGGATGCCCTTCCAGCTGCAACCCAGTATTGGAAAACATCCATACACACTCATTCACAAACATACACTGCGGACAATTTAGTTAATTTAGGACTTGTTGGAAAAACCGGAGCACCCAGAGGAAACCCACGCCAAAACAGGGAGAACATGCAAACTCCACACAGAAATGCCAACTGACCCAGCCTGGGCTCGAACTAGCGACTTTCTTGCTGTGAGGTGGCAGTGCTAACCACCGTGTCACCACATTTACCATTTAATTTCCCTTAAGGTGGTTTATAAACATTCGTGAGTGTCTTTCTTCTGTCGAACACCAAATAAGATATTTTGAAGAAAGCTCCTCCACTGACGTCTATAGGAGGAACAAATTTAAGGCTTTTAAGACGATTTTAAGACCATAATGATTGAAATTTCAGACTTACTCAAGGATTTTTTTTAATGGCCAAGTTAAAACCATAAAAAATACAATAAAAACTAATGTTATTGTAAGAAAAATGATTAAATGACATTAATAAGTAAATAGAGTTAATAAATAAACGTTTCTTAAAACTTTTATTGAAGTATATTGTTAGGGGTTTCCCAGTGATGGGTTCCAGCTGGAAAGGCATCTGCTGCGTAAAACATTTGCTGGATAAGTTGTCGGTTCATTTCGCTGTGGTGACCCCTGATTATTAAAAGAACTAAGCCGAAAAGAAAATGAATGAATGAATGAATATTGTTAGTGATTAGATAGGTGTAAGCTCGATTAAGTAGCATCACATGGACATAGGGAAATTAAGACCTGTTTAAAACGATTTAAGACCCACAACACAATATTTCAGTGGATTTAAGACTTTTTAAGGCCTAAAAATTTTTTTTTTGAAATGTACGACATTTTAAGACCCCGCAGACACCCTGTTAGAGTAAATAACTACAGAATTGTTTATTTTGAATGAGATATCCCTTTAACTTTATACTTTTAAGATGATTTAAATGGCTAAAATGAAAAATTGCTGTTGTCCCAACACAAATCGTTGAAGTTAACTTAATCTTTTTAGAAATGTAAGTGGATTGAACATAAAACAATTAAGTTCTCCCTCCAAAAAAACGTAAGAATTGTGTTGTTTCAACTCATTTTAAATAAGTCGTTTGAAGTTATGTGAATAAACAAACTACAGAAATAAAAACGAAATTGTATAAAGTAGCTTCATATTCATATTCAATACCTTTTTAAGGCCATACTCATACTATGTACTGTTGTACACAGTCAGCTTGTCAGCCCTCCCTTCTCCCCCGACGGCCTGCACTCACATTACATTTGGGCGAGCTTACATCATCGATGATGCGCTGCTCAGTAAGTGCTCTCTCTCAGCACAGTGGAGATTTCTTTAGTTATATCGTTTTAGTCATTTGATATGCGGTGACACGCAGTCTAATATTTCGCCGAACAGATCAGCCACTTTTGATGCTCATAAACAATCATAAAGTCCTCGTGCTGCAGGAATTAGGAGGTTTTCTGAATGTGCAGCTGTTGTGCAGTGAGGGATTTGCGTCTTTAATAATCTATGACGTTTGCGATCATTGAACAGTACGAATGATTGATTAATCCATGTCAAACAGTCCCTTAAAAGTCACGTCTCGCTTTCAGTTTCGGGCTTGCAGTGTGAGTGCAAGCGTACAGCACCTGAGCCCAAGTGAACCGCGCTCAGGCCCACCTCTTCCAACCGGGCCAGGGCCGCCCAAGTGAACCGTGCCTGAGCCCGATTAGAGCACTCACACTTCTCAAACGATCTGAGAAACGGGCCTGGGCACGGTTCGGATAGCATAGTGTGAGTACCCCCTAAGACTTTTTAAAGACCTTCTCAGACTATTTTAAGACCTCGTCACCACTTCAAGTTCTAATCAGTATCAAACCTTTACCTTAATAAACAGTAGTTAATAAACAGTTGGAGTTAAATAAATGAATGGAGCACAACCGTGCAACAGATCTCAGATAAGCTCAGAAGAAACAAACCTAGAAAGAATAAATCACGTATTTGTTTTCCGACACTGTTTAAACTCGTCTTTCTCCAACCAGGAATACGCAAGCTTACATTTTACTATTTTGCTATCGGTTTCGCTACATGTGGAGAGCGTCACATCACCTTCAGGAGCTTGGCCGGACGTGTCCGGCCCGAAGCAATTGCATGGATCGAGCACGCCATTGTTAATATTAAGAGGAAAATAAATATATTTATGCTTTTTTTTTTTGGAGTCAAGCACTTTGGACAACGCTTGATCAAAATTCAAGACGTTGTAAAAATGCAACTAAGATTTTTAATACCTTTTAAGGGCCTTAATTTTCTCATAATTGATTTATCAACCTTTAATACATTTTAAGACCCTGCGTACGGACACCCTGTACAGGATTTCTGCAGGTTTCTTCGGGTCAAATTTAAGACTTTTTTTTAAACCATTATAAAGGACATTTTAGACATAGACAGGGCTAAACATGAATGATTTTTTTTCTAATGGCCCAGTTACTTCAGTAAATAGTTTTTGTATTAATGGAAGATCATGTAAAGGGATGTGTTGCTTTAGTTTTCGTTCCTGATTAGAGAATTTAATTTGGAGAATTTGCTGTAAAACTGTCTATCAGCTCTTGTGAATAGTCTCCCTTTGCAATAAAAAACTTAAAAATATATATTAAAAAGTTTTAAGATAGATCATAGGTCTCAAACTCAATTCCTGGAGGGCCGCAGCTCTGCAGTTTCGCTCCAACCCCAATTAAACACAGCTGATACCACTAATCAAGGTGTTCAAGACTCTTTTAAGCACCCTTAATTATTTGGATTAGCGGTGTTTTATTAGGGTTGGAGCAAAAATGCAGAGCTGCGGCCCTCCAGGGGTTTGAGACCTATAAGACAGGAAAAATAAGACATGTTATTATTTTAGACCTACAATTCAATATTTCAGTGAACTGAAGACATTTTAAGACTTTAAGACCTCGCAGACACCCTGTAGCTAAATTTAAAGAGATAGTTCACCTAAAACCGAAAATATAGTTATCAAACTGACCCTCAAATAGATTCAATCCTTTTTGAGTCTGTTCAAAACAAAATAAGGTATTTAAATTTTTTTTTTGAAAACCATTGACATCCATAGTAGGATGAAAAAAAAATCTTCAAAATAGCTTCCTTTTGTGTTCGACAGAAAACAAGAAACTCAATCAGGTTTAAATAAATGACAGAATTTAAATCTTTGGGTGAACTATCCCTTTTAAACCATTTAAACACTCTGTAAAATATATAATAACAACAAAAAGTCAAGACAACAAATATTTTTATGTTGCTTTACCTTGTTTTAATAAGTTAATCAGGTTTCAACTAAATCGTTTAAGTCTTACAATTTTAACTTAATCATTTTAGTTAGAGTGAGGCAAGTTCAGATGACTCGAAAAGTTCATCAGAATCAACTAAAAATTAAGACAGGAATTTTTTTTTTCAGTGTACACTAAAAATGACGTTTGTGTGAACTACAACACAATTATTGAGTTTTTTTTGGGACAACTTAATTGTTTTAGGTTTAATCCACTTAAATTAGTAAAAACTCATAGCATAACTTCCTTTGTGTTGTCCCAAAACAAATCGATTATGTGGAACCAAGCATTTGTTTTGGTCTGATAGTGTAGCTAAACTTGGACATAGGAAAATTAAGACATGTTTAAAATGATTTTAAACCACAACCCAATATTTCAGTAAATTTAAGACCTTGCAGACACAGTGTAGCTAAATTTAAAGCGACAGTTTACCTAAAAATGAAAATATAATTATCATTTACTGACACTTAAATAGATTAAATCCTCAAATGAATCCTGTCTGAGTTTGCTCAACACAAAACAATGTATTTTGAATATTTTTTGGAAACCAGAAGCCATTGACATCCATAGTAGGATGAAAAAAAAAAAAGACTACTCTTAACATTCTCCAAAATAGCTTCCTTTTGTGTTCAACACATAACAAGAAACTCAATTAGGTTTAAATTAATGACAGATTTTTTTGGGTGTCTAATAACTTCAACAACTTGTATGGGATGAAAGTGTCGTCTTCAAAACTTAAATGGGAAAACGATTTGAAATGCATTTTTAATCAAGATACTTAGGAACATATCTGTAAAAGTGCCTTAAAGTTTTCATTTAACAGTAGACATAGGTTAATACAGTTTAATATTTCACACAGGGTTTAATATACACCTGAACGATTGCACAAGATAAGTCATTCATATTCACAATGTTGTTCTAGATGTAAAATCAAGGTTGGTACATGTAAAGGTTTTGGACATGTGCCAAACTTAATACCAATTGGAGAAACATAATACAAACTATTAACATTAAAATTGCTAACGTTAACCTTCCACCTGATCCAACGTTTATGTTACTGGGGAATGAATCAGTTCTTCTGCTCAAAGAAAGAATTTAGGTTTAATTAAAATGGCTCTGATAGCAGCAAAGAAATGCAGTGCTATACAATGGAAATCAGCCGAACCACCAAGTCATATTGTATGGCTTAAAGAACCTTTGTCTCATGTTTCTGATGAAAAATGTGTCAAAAGACTTGGGATAAATCTATTGATGACATGCATAACTTGGATGTTACATTGACTGAGATGATGGAAAAGTGTGACTCTTCATTGCCTAAATCTTTTATCTGTCATCATTGTTTGTTTACATCCTCTTATTTTACACATCAGCTCGATGTCTTGCAATTATGTCCATTTAAGTGCTCTGTCTTGTGAGGGTGGGAATGGGGTGGAGGGTGGTTAGAAAAGAATGTTTACATGTATGATCCTGTAAATTGTTGAAGTTAAATTAAATACAGGGTTCATACACATTTTTACTAATCAAATTCAATGACTTCCAGGACTTTCAAGTCAATTTTCATGACCTAATGCTTCATGTAATGCCTACGTATACATGGTAAATAATAAGAAAAACAATGCATGTTCAAAGTTATTACAGCATATCATAAAACATGCAATAATCTAATAAGTTTAAATGAATCTTAAGATCTACACTCTCAGAAATAAAGGTACGCGAGCTGTCACTGGGATGGTACCAGTGGCGTAGCGGATGGGCACGCAGGGCATGCACCGCACGGAGGCCCACCGTCGTCATTTTTAAAAGGTACACGTTTGTACTTAAAGGGTCCATATTGATAACTCAAAAGTATATATGAGGAACACTTTTGTACTTTTTAGGTACTAATATGTACCCTTGAGGTATTAATATGGACCTTTTAGGTACAAATTTGTACCTTTTGAAAAGGTACCACCCCAGTGACAACTCGCATACCTTTATTTCTGATAGTACAATTTCTTTAGACAATGTTCACACAGCACTAATAATATGAGAGCATGTGTTTGACCATAGACAGAAAAGAAGACAACTAACCTATATTTAAGTATACAGATATTTGTTAAACTAACTTCCATGACTTTTCCAAAACATTGTGGTTTTTTTTTATTTATCCAAAACTTTTCCAGGCCTGGAAAATGCCATGTCAAACTTCCAAGACTTTTCCAGTTTTTTTATGACTGTATGAACCCTGTAAATATATCGATAAAAACAATGACAGAATTAAAACTTTTGAGTGAACGATCCCTTTTAAACCCTTTAAAACATTGTAAAAAAATGATAGCAAATCGTTGAAGTCTTACAATGTTTAATTTAATATTTGGTCTCACTTTATTTTAATGGTCCGTTTGTTGAATTTAAGTTACATTGTAACTAATCATCATTAGATTATTAGTAGACTGTTAGGTTAGGGTTAGTGTAAGTTGACATGTAATTGCAAAGTCTCTTAGTCAGTTAAATGTCTGTTGAAGGACTGTTAAATGTCAGTGTCAACAGATATACTAATACTCAAATGAACCATCAAATTAAATTGTTACCTAATATTTTTAGTTCGTTTAATTGATGCAAGTTAAGATGACTAAAAAAGTTTTTTTACAGTGTGCACAAAAAAATTGAAGTTTGTTTAAATTACTTATTTATAACAAGCTGAAACCATTTTTTTTTGGACAAAATAGTTTTATGTTCAATTCACTTAAATTTGTAAAAACTCATAACTTATTTTCTTTGTGTTACCCCAACACAAATCGATTGAAACCGAGCAGTCTTTTGCAGTGTACAATTAATAGCTTTTCTCAAACTGATCCTCACATTAAGCACCAGACCTGGAGGCGCCAGGTATCATCTTACCTGAGAGGCACAGTGGTGGTCCGACCATGTGTTGATCTGGATAATGAAGGAAGCCTGAAATCATCCCTGATCCGTGCGCCGGGAAGAGGAAGTGCCGAGCCGGACAGCAGGTACGTCTGGACCAGACTGCGATTCCTCTGCATCGCCCACTGATGCTTCAACTCCACCGTGTTTATGTTGAGTCCAGAAGCTCCTTTGGCTACACTCATGTCTGAACGGACAGCACCAGACACACTGCAGCCGCCCCTTGGGGTGCATGTGTTCGCATACGATGATCAATCATTCATGAGCATTAAAAATACATTAGGCAAGCCCATTGGTCGCACACCACCAAATTCTCCCTCCCAGTCTCCCTTTCCCCTTGTTCTGTCATCAGCTTACAGGAGCAAAGAAACACTACAGCATTTCTCAGAGATGCTGGAACACACTTGATACTTCTTAAATTTAGTTTACGTAACTTCAATATACCAATTAAAGCGATAGTCCACCCAAAAGTGAATTAGGAATTTACTCACCATTTACTTGTTTCTTTCTTCTGTTGAACACAAAAGATATTTTGAAGAAAACTGAAAACTGTTGGCTTCCATAGTATTTGTTTTCCTACTATAGACATGGTTTTCAGCATTCTTCTAAATATCTTCTTTAGTGTTCAAGAGAATACAAAACAAAGTTTAGGAACAGTTTGAGTGAATAGTGAGTTAATTGTCATTCTATGGAACTTAATGATTACAGGTTTTCAGTATTCTTCAAAGTATCTTCTTTAGTGTTAAAGAGAACAGAAAAGAAACGAAGCTTTAAAACCCCTTTAGTGAATAAATACTGAGTAAATTGTTAAAGAATCTATAGAAGTAAATGGTTACAGGTTTTCAAAATGCTTCTAAATGTCTTTAGTGTTCAAGAAAATAGAAAGAAACAAAACTTTGGAACCACCCGAGTGAATAAATAGTGAGTAAATTGTCTAAAAACTATGGAAGTAAATGGTTACAGGTTTTCAACATTCTTCTAAATATTTTCTTTGGTGTTCAAGAAAATAAAAAAGAAACAGCTTTGGAACCACCTGAGTGAATAAATAGGGAGTAAATTGCAACTATGGAAGTCAGTGGTTACAGGTTTTCAGCATTCTTCAAAGTAACTTCTTTAGTGTTCAGAGCATAGAAAAGAAACTTAAGCTTTGGAACCAATTAAGTGAATAAAGAGTAAATTGTCAATCTATAGAACTCAATGGTTACAGGTTTTCAGCATTCTTCAAAGTACCTTCTTTAGTGTTCCAGAGAATAAAAAAAAAGAAACAAAGCTTTGAAACCACTTTAATGAATAAATATTAATTAAATTGTTAAAGAATCTATGGAAGTCAATAGTTAAAGGTTTTCAGCATTTTTCAAAGTATTTTCTTTAGTGTTCAAGAGAATAGAAAAGTAACTTAAGCTTTGGAAGCACTTGAATGAATAAATAATGAGTAAATTGTCTAAAAAACTATGGAAGTAAACGGTTACAGGTTTTCAACATTCTTCTAAATATCTTCTTTAGTGTTCAAGAAAATAGAAAAGAAACAAAGTTTTGGAAAAGTTTGAGTGAATAGTGAGTAAATTGTCAATCTATGAAACTCAATGGATACAGGTTTTCAGCATTCTTCAAAGTAACTTTAGTGTTCAAGAGAACAGAAAAGAAACTTAAGCTTTGAAACCAATTAAGTGAATAATTAGTGAGTAAATTGTTAAAGAATCTATGGAAGTAAATGGTTACAGGTTTTCAACATTCTTCTAAACATCTTTAGTGTTCAAGAATATAGAAAAGACACAAACTTTGAAACCACGTGAGTGAATAAATAGTGAGTCAGTTGTATAAAAAACTATGGAAGTAAATGGTTACAGGTTTTCAACATTCTTCTAAATATCTTCATTGGTGTTCAAGAAAATAAAAAAAGAAACAGCATTGGAACCACCTGAGTGAATAAATAGGGAGTAAATTGTCAAAGAAACTATGGAAGTCAATGGTTACAGGTTTTCAGCATTCTTCAAAGTAACTTTAGTGTTCAAGAGAATAAAAAAAGAAACTTAAGCTTTGAAACCAATTAAGTGAATAAATAGTGAGTAAATTGTCAATCTATGGAACTCAATGGTTACAGGTTTTTAGCATTTTTCAAAGTATCTTCTTTAGTGTTCAAGAGAATAGAAAAGAAACAAAGCGCTAGAACCACGTTAGTGAATAGTCAGTAAATTGTTAAAGAATCTACGGAAATCAGTGGTTATAAGTTTTCAACATTCTTCTAAATATCTTCTTTAGTGTTCAAGAAAATAGAAAGAAACAAAGCTTTGGAACCACCTGAGTGAATAAACAGTGAGTAAATTGTCAAAGAAACTATGGATGTCTGTGGTTACAGGTTTTCAACATTTGTCTAAATATCTTCTTTAGTGTTCAAGAAAATAGAAAAGAAACAAAGTTTTGGAAAAGTTTGAGTGAATAGTGAGTAAATTGTCAATCTATGAAACTCAATGGATACAGGTTTTCAGCATTCTTCAAAGTAACTTTAGTGTTCAAGAGAACAGAAAAGAAACAAAGCTTTGGAACCACCTGAGTGAATAAACTGAATAAATTGTCAAAGAAACTATGGAGGTCTGTGGTTACAGGTTTTTAGCATTCTTCAAAGTATCTTCTTTATTATATCTTGAAATATTTGACTGTGTGTCACCGTATATCAAACGACTTAAACGATATAACTAAAGAAATCTCCACTAGTGTTAAAGAGAATAGAAAAGAAACGTATAAAGCTTTGGAAGCCCTGGAGTGAATACATGTCACTTTTGGATGGACTATTCCTATAAACTGTTACATGTATTAGAAAAAAAATCATTGAAACTAAACTAGAATGCACATACTAAAAGTATATAGTTTCACACTAACCTAATAACTCAATTATATAGAGTGACTGTCAAATTGATCAGTCTAAAACTATATGAATTTAGTATTGTATTGACAGTCCGGTGCGCTTAAACAGAGAACATCATTTAAAGTGTGTTCATTGAAAAAACATTGGCTGAAAACCTGTCTAACCCACATTCACTGCAGCAAACGCCGCAGACTGCAGGTTTATTTTCCTTTTTGATCTTTTTCCAGAAGTAGGCATCAGCCAATGGGACACAACAGTGATAAAACAAGAGAAACATAGCACCTTGACCTTAATTGATACTGGACAGCAGCCTGGGTGCTACTGGGTTACAGAGGTCTGTCTGTGTTTATAGACCTAGCGAACTCTCAAACACACAAAGTGTTTTTCCTCTCACTCTGCAGTTTAAGTAATAGATTGACATGTTAAAATGCTAACATTCTGACAAAGGTACATTATTATCATTAAAAAGAAAAGAGCTTAAACAATCATAGAAGGAACGTTAAGTTTATTTAAATAAAAATGGATATATTTATGATGCATCCAGAGCCTTCTGCCACATCACACTACCCTCCAACAGGCCTACAAAAAAATACAAATAAATAAAAATGAAATTAATTATTTGCTTACAACACACTACTTTGTCATATTGTTTTAATATTTCACACCTAAATACTAAAAAGACAAATATTTATGTTGTCATTTTTATTTTATATACACAAAGATAAGCAATATGTGCATATTTATATTGTGTTTTTATTACAAACCTGCACATTACTGTCGACCGTGCAGGAACATCTAGCACCAAACACCTGGGGCTGAGCAAGTCAGTTGACCAGAGAACAGCTTCCTCGGTTTAAGATCTAAAAGAGAAGAGCTTTGTACGTAATGCAAACATTTGAAAGATCATTCACTGTGATAACTCACCCAAAAATTCAAATTCAGCCATTTACTTGCCCTAAATTTGCATATTTTTCTTTATTATATAATAATAATAATTAGGGATGCACTGAATATTCAGCCACCGAAAGATTTCATTCATCGAAACGGCACAGCTGAAACGGTATGCTGTGATGACGTAAACAGAAACTGCGGCTTGGGCGTGTTGTCTGAAGCAGCATGTCTGCGGTGTGTCTATTCGGATCCTTTGCGATTCAATGTGACTGTATTGGATCCGCGATATAAAGATCATTACTTGGATACAGAAATAAAGCAGCGTGCATGAAATATACCAATTCAAGCGAAAAGTGACCCAAAAGTAAATTATAAATTTACCATTTACTTTTTTCAAACATATTTGAGTTTCTTTTCTGTTGAACACAAAAGAAGGTATTTGAAGAAATCTGGAAACTATTGGCTTCCATAGTAGGAAAAAATACTATGGAAGTCAATGGTTACAGGTTTTCAGCATTCTTCAAAGTATCTTCTTTAGTGTTCAACAATTAGGGATGCACCTAATATTCAGCCACCGAAAGTTTTCTATCATTGAAATAACATGGCCAAGACATTGAAACTGCGGCTTGCACGTGTTGTCTGAAACAGCATGTCTGCGGTGTGTCTATTTGGATCCTCTGCACTTCATTATGACTGTATTCGATCAGCTATAAAAAGATCATTACTTGGATGCGGATCTAAAGCAGCGCGCATGCAAAATGATCCAGATGGGCGAATGGATACGGAGAACCCACGGGAGACAGAGTGCAGACGTGCAGGAGAGGAAGATCAGAGCATAGAAATAAAAAACGACTTGTCTCTGTGCACTCGAATGAGGAGCATGCTCCCTCATTGTCTAATATGTTCAGTGAAATCCTGCAAGAAAGTGTCTCAAATTATAATAGGTAGGCTATTCTGTTCTGACCTAAGCTACTATACACAGGGTTCATACACATTTTTTTATTAAAATTCCATGACTTTTCCAAGACTCTTCCAAGACTTTTCCAGAACTTTCAAGTACATTTTCATGATGTAATGTTTCATGTAATGTCTACATGCATGGTAAATAATAAGAAAAACAATGCCATTAAAATTTATTACAGCATATCATAGAACGCGACAACCTATTTAGTTTAAATTTTTGATATCTATGTAAAATAGATTTTGATAATTGTGAGAGCAAGTTTTTGGCCAAGGACAGAAAATAAGTAAAGACAACTAACCTATATTCAAGTTAGGGCTGCACAATATATCATTTAAGCATCGATATCGCAATGTGTGCATCCGCAATAGTCACATCGCAGGATATGCAATGTTGGGATTATAGTTTAATATAAAGTTAAATCATAATGGAGTAAAAGTTAATCATCTGCATGCACTAACTTGCCATTTTCATGACACCCTTCACTTGTTTCAAACATTTATGAGTTTTCTTTTTTTATAAATGAACACAAAAATAATATTATTGAAAAACTTCTATAGTATTGAAACAAAAAAGTGTGAGTAAACAGTGATTTACTGAGTAAACTGTCCCTTTAGGCCTGTGACTGTGAACATTTCAATATTTCACATTTTTAAAACATCCGGCCACAAGAAATGTTTTGTAACTTTGATAAATAATTCACTGAAGACTATGCAGTGTTGATTATTCAATATCTGTACCTGAATAGTTAATACCTAAAAACTATAATTCACTTTCATCTTTACTATATTTTATTTATCTATGCTTGTCATTTATTTTTTATATATTATTCGAGATTCACTCCTCTACAACACCCCCCCCCCCAATCAATCCAAATAAACCTGTTAAATCATCTGGTGAAATTGTATTTGCATCGCAATATATATCACAGAAATACATCGTAATGTCAGACTTTTCCAATATTGTGCAGCCCTAATTCAATTATACAGATATTTGTTAAACTAATTTCCATGACTTTCCCAAAACTTTGTGGGTTTTTCCAAAACTTTTCCAGGCCTGTAAAATACCATGTCAAAATTCCATGACTTTTCCAGGTTTTCCATGACCGTATGACCCTGTATATACAAAAATGTTAATTTATGCACTGGCCCTATTTAAATACACTCTCTCAAATGTCAGTCAGACGACAAGCTCAAACATTCAACAGCTAGATGTAATTGTCTTAAGTCCCCATAATTTGTAATTGATTTATTCTTTGGCACTTTAATAGTAATTTATGCAGTTGCAATGCTTTGATTTTAGTAAGGTTAGCACACAGTCATAGCTATAAATGCAATGGTACTAATGATTGGCATAATTTATTTCGTCGATTCTGATTTGGGCCTTAGTTTCAGACAAGAATTTGCAATTCGGTGCATCCCTAATAATAATAATAATAATATTAAACACCCTCTTCACTTAAAAGGATAGTTGACCGCAAAATGAAATTTCTTCCTTTATCTACTCTCCCTTGACATCTAAATCAGTTTGAGTTTTTGCTGAGCAAACAAGTCAGCAACAAAATAAATTTTTATGGCAAAAACATTTTATCAATAAATATACAATTACAAACAAACAAATGAATACATAAATTAGATTTTGAACATGAATACATGATAATTCTAATTCTTTTCCTTGTGAGCGTCACTGTATATCTTAAGTGAGTTTATTTAAAAGTTCTGCAGTCATTAAATGTTTTTGAGCACACAAGATATTTTGAAAAATGTTGGAAACCTGTAACCATTGCCTTCAATAGTATTTGTTATTCCTACAATGGATGCCAATGGGTACCAGCTTCTAACATTCTTCAAAATATCTTGCTCAAGGGTAAGAAGTAAAAGGTTTTGTGTGAACTAAAGACGACAATCTGTTTTTTACTGCCTTTGTGCTGTACTTGAAAATTTCTGACTATTAGCACTGCAAACAATTTGCGAGAAACCAAGAAATAAATCTCCTGTGTCTTTTTGAAACGCTAGTCATTCTGACCATAATGCAATTCCATTTATTTGTATTGTTAGTCACTGTCAATGTTTCATTCTTGTTTTACTTAACGTTTATGGTATTTATGTCAAATACAATAAAATGCAATTTTCCTCCCCCACTAAACCCTGTTGTTTACCTCAAGAACGCTTCATTCCTGCCATAATCCTAGTTGCTATTCTCTGCCTTTATGAATGTGAGCAGGACATTTTATTGATCCGAAAATGCAAAGACTAAATGTAAATTTTTGGGTGATCTTTCAGTTTAAGAAAACCCAAGCTTACCCATGTTTTCAAGCGCATGATGCTTCTTAACCTGCTTCAATCACCTGAGAGCCCTGCAGTGAGAGACAAACAGTGAGAATACAGAAGTAAACCAACACAGCAAGTCCTACTTTAAGTACTGTACACAATTGACTTCTAAACATACATACATATATATATATATATATATATATATATATATACATTGGGTGAACACAATTGTATGAAATTACATTTTTTTTGTTTAGTTTTTTCTATAAAATCTAAATTCCTTCACCAAAACTACAAGCACAAATAAAAATGTGCAATTAACTGGTTAGGAATATTCAAATTACAGCTAGAATAATACAAAATATATACTTAAAATTTACACATATACTGCCAAAGAGCTAACTATTTTTTATCTTATGCAGAAACAATGTTATGGTTGCTGTAAAGCTCAATAATTGACATGGTAGATGACAACTGAACTCATTTCCATACAGACAACAACACCTCAAACACAAACCCGTATTCCTAAAATGTGTAAGGTTAAAGATCTGGCTCTCTGAAATAGCCATCAGGACACAAGGGTAATTCTGGCATCACACTCCGAGTAAAAAAAAAAAAAAAAAAAAAAAAAGTTATGGTCCTTATTACGGTTACCAAAATGACAGGCTGGGATCAAGGCAAATGGATCACAGTGCAGATAAACATTTACACATACACCTAGAGTAAAAAATGCTGATTCAGTGACACACTTATGTGGTGTTGAACAACCATCCACAGGAGCAGGAATACACACACATTCACCAGACTGAATTGAGGGCACCGTTAATACAGTGTTTAGTAACTGCTGCAATACACTGCTGGAAATCAGTCACTGGCATGAGTGTAGTATGTTTTTGAAGAATGAAAGGTCAAAGTAGATCTTAAGGATGGTTTTATTACCCAGTATTTCCCACCCCAGTCCACATAGGGAAGGTTTGTTAAGTGGAGGCAGCATTATTGTGATATCTAAATATAGATATGAACTGCAAAGCATTGAGAAGAGAGACAGAGGACAGGAATTCTTCTTAAACTGCCATAAATTTATATTTTTTGCAATGAGACAAACTTAAAGGCTTTCTAATATAGTGAAGTAGAGCAGTTTAAACACTCAGAGAGACTGAAAAAATGATGAGTGGCAAAGACTGCTGGGTTACAGTCAGAAACTGTCAAAACAACAATGAACAAATGCAAAATGTGTGTGAATACAAACGTCACCCAATATCAGAAGCACCATGAGTGAAACTAATTGAACACATTAAAGAAAAAATACCATCAAAACTTTTACTTTTTTTTACAGACAACTGCTGTTGTTTCTACTCGAATAAGGTCTCGCTTCTCCCACACGCACACAAGAAAATAGGGATTGAAACATTTTGACAGAGAAATGTTACTTGATCAGTCAATCAGCATATTATGCTTTGTTCAATGTACACAATATCACCTACATTTTGGCATGACTCATTTGGTAGTCAGGAAATAAAAACATGCTTCTAGGTGGAAGTGTACTGTGGAGTGTCTACAGTTTGGTTTTCATCTCATTTTTTCAAATATGATAGACAGCACAAGATATGAACTTCTGGAAGTCAGTCACTGCCTTCAAGGACTTTATGCATATTTTTTAAAAATCCCCAGTTATGGGTTTTGGAAAATTACCTTCTATACAGTGTGTAACAGCACTAAGTGAATGAAAACATCCAGTTGAGGCTTAAATCTGAAAGTGCATCATGTTCAAAACTACTGATTCTCAATTAAAAAACAACAACTCTATCACTGTGAGATGGCCAGAGACACGGCTGTTTGGAAAAAAACGATTAAAATTCACAATACCACAGTGTAGCCAAGCCAAACTTGTGCGGTTTGTGTTGCTGTCCTTTCTGATGATTAATACAGTAACCTACACTACAATGCAAGATGTGTTATAAAAAAAAAGGATCAGCACCAAAGACTAACGTATGGGACTTTGTCAGTACACAGTTCATACATGGACCAGTTTCCTTCCTGCCTTTCTCCAGATCACAACCTGTAAGTGTGTTTAAAATTGTTGCTTGCTTAGTTTTCTTCAGCAAAATATGTATTTAATTTAAGGGACTATTCAATGTGTGCTGCTTGCTTTACTGATTAAAATGCGTTTAAGCTTGTGATTCCCTGGCGTTTCTTGTTGTTTAATCAGCTGTTCTTACACGTGGAAAAAACTGTTTTTGCTTTTATGTCAATTGTTTCAGCTGAGCCCAACAAACGCACCTACAACAAGCTCACGATGGCGCAGTGAATGCTTAAAGTAGTTTTTGTTGTAGTGTCGATTAACACTGAATGTGTGTCGTTGTTATTACTTGGGGTTATGGTTAAGACTAGAGTAATATGCTGGTGTTTAACTGCACTGCTTCAGTGATTCTCTGCATTCTCTCACACACACTTTGTACGAGGCATTGTTGATAAGCCATGGTGGGCTTTTCCTAAGTCTCACACTGAACGTAGTCAACCAATCAAAACAGTCTGGGTCATCGAACAAATCACAGCAGATTAAAGTCACGCAAAGGAGGGGTTTGTGGACGAAAAAATAAAATAAAATAAGGGAGCCGTTAAGATAATTAGGTAAAAATAAATGCATATATAAGACAACAAACTTGTTTTTTGATCTTGCATGCATATCAGCCTCTTGTTGGTAGACCCTCAAAACCAAAACCTTTTATAATGCATAAATAGGGGCTCTTTAGTATGCAAAGAAATAACTGGTCTACAGGAATCAACACACACAGTGACTTAAAAAACTAAAGAAGAAAAGCCAAAAACATTGTTAACAGTCTTAAAAGTGACAAT
>CAIGQZ010004625.1:2763874-2786765 GCA_903798205.1 Danio tinwini
ATATTAGGGCTGTCAATATTAGCGCGTTAACGCACGTGATTAATTTAAAAGATTTAACGCGTAAAAAAAAATTAACGCATTTATCGCAGTTGCAGCTTTTTTTAATTTCCTGTTGTGGTCGACGTGTGTTCAGGGCCGGCGCGCCCATAGAGGCGACCCTTTCATCCGCGACACTCACCCCCTCCCTCCCGGTCCTCCTTATCCGCAAACCGGTAAGTTTCTATTTCACTTTCGGGTGGCGTGATCACTGTTTGCCTACAGCGCCAGTTCAGCTTGCTCCAGCCCTGCGTGTGTTTAATGTGCAACTTAGTGAAAGCGCCAGATGATGTCGGAAGCTGTCAAAGACAGCCCATTCCTCTCTAAGTTGACTCCAAGCGCCCTCAAATGTATCAATAAGTTTAACATGTTTTCACACTACACGCAACTTTTGTAAAGCGTCTGTTTCACGTTGATGTGTCAGAATCCTTGATTGAGAAATTTGATTCGATCGTGCGTGTTGATGATCTGAAGGGAGTGCGCTGTTCTCTCTCTCTGTCTTTTTAATCAATTGACAGCCCTAATATATATATATATATATATATATATATATATATTAGGCAATTTTTATATTAACTGGCATTAATAATAGTTTTTAAGTCTGAAGAATTTGCCCATAGCGGCAGCAGTAAGCAATAAATACCGCGGCTGGATAGTTCAAAAATTTGTCAAACCTATATCGATACATTGAATTCAATACTGCTTGCTGAAAGCCTACTTTTTTCTTAGATTACATAATACATCTCTTCTTCCTTTACATTTTTTCTCTTTAAACTTTTAAAAGAACAAAGAAATTAAATGTTATTAAACAAGTCAGTCCAATTAAGTTATATAGTTAGACAATTTCATGTTGTATGTAAGGTTCACTGCTGCATCCTTAAAATGATAAAAAAAGTTCTTAAAGTACTCTGCAGATCTTTTTAAGATGCACGCAAGCATACATGGTTGCCCCTTTTGGTTAATGATTTTTCAGTTTTCAGTGTAAAAAAAAAAAATTGTATAATGAATCTTTCAACCAAGTTTTATGAATGGATTATACATTGAGTAATGTACTACTGATGTGACATCCATTCTAGGAATCGAAACTTTGTACCACATCTAAATACTTTTTCTATACTTCACAGTAGAAGCACTTCGGTGGCTTAAATGAATATCATTACCGAGCTATCAATATAAAGGTAAATCAAATCATTGTCTCCAATCCCATCTCCAAAAAATAAATAAATAAATAAAAGCAATAATCAGGATGATTCTATTGAAGTTTCCTAGAAGAAGACGTAGTAATTCCACGTAATGATATCTTCTGTTGATCACTGGACCCGATGTCTCTTTTGTGCAATCTTCCAGCCTGTCTGCCAGCCATGATTTCCTCGCCAATACTGCTTTAATTTTTTTACAGGACTGGTCCAGTCCAGTCACATTAGGCACTTTTGATTAAGATGCATGAAGTGATCAACTTTTGATCAATCAATCATCGAAGAGCATTCCACTGTTCACTCCAGACGCCTTTAAAGCCATTCATACCAGCCATGGTCAACTGCAACACGACAAAAGGTTCTTTTTGTCCTGCGATGACAAGTTACAATTAAGCTTAGTTAAGATCACATGCTAGAAGCAGTTGCAGAAGCACATAAGGGCAAAATTATTGGTGAAGTTTAAAAAAACAAAAAACGTGTAAACGCAGATGAAGAGTAAAATGACGGAAAAAATAGAATGGATGCTCTGCCAACTAGTGCATCACTAAGAAAAATTATATTCTGTCTGAGAAGTTTACATTTACCGAATGCCATTTCTAATAACTTTACACTGGCAAATGCGATCTTAAAAGCTTGACATGTAGAGCACCGTGTGTTTCTTCTGGGTGACAAAGGAATAGTCGCAACATTCATTTGATCAGATCTGTCAATCACATTATGTGATAACTTCTGCCTTCCAAATGATGACATCCTGGGCGCTTCTTTGTATGGAGCTTTGCCCACAAAACACTACAGTGTAGAGTAACTACACTGTAGAGATTAAACATCTCTACAGTGTAAAATAACTGTGTTATTTTAATAATAAAATATCTTCACAAAAAAAAAAAGGCAGCAGCATTCGGTCCATAATAAAAGCACAAGAGAAATGCATGGCTGCCGATTTTAAAAGTTACCAAAAACAAAATACACTTTAGATTACAATTAGCCATTACAAGAAATTGCAGTAATAATAATAAAAAAGAAATAAATAAAAAGTTGAATGTTAACCAAGTTAAGCCAAAAAAGTGACTTTTGCGCAAAACAGTACAGATTGTAAAAATGAGCTGGGATTATACACAGATTAGCATTTTGTGCTTTGCGAAATCAGTTTGGTGGCAATTTGCTACACTATTGCTTCACATTTTTTTTATGAAAAGGCCTTAAAAACATGGATTGGGAAAAAAATTAATAGCTGGAAAGCATGATTAAAAAAATTTAATATTAATAATTCTATTAACAAAAGCCAAAGTGTTGGATGAACAAAAAAAAAAGCAAGCTTTAATAACGAAGACAGATTGAAATCACTGATCCATTTCCATCTCTGCACTTTATTCGAAGAGAAAAAGTTATTATTTTTTTTAAATGTCTGAAATGTAATTTTAGTGAAATGGAACTTCTAAAATACAAAAAAAAAATTATCACAAAAAGATAAACAAGCCTACTTCAAACAGGCTGTTTAAAAGAGATATCAGAGCTTTAAAATTCTAATATAAACCAATCTATAAGATGTGCAACTAAGCAACACCCTTTAAGATAAAGAAAATATACTAAATGCCTGTAAGAGCCAGATATTCATGTCTGACCCAAAAATTAAAAACTGTGCCAACAACACCTGAATGGGGTTTAGGAGAACCAACTGCACTCTTTATTGAAAATGTACATGAAGTATTTTAAATGTGAATGGCACAGAACACAGCCATAGAAAGATCAGAACAAATTTACAATATTCACCAGTATAACACAAGCAACATGACAAGATAAAGACTAGTACGAAAGGGGATTACATGTTAGAAGCACTATGCTTGTTCTGACTTCAATTGTTTTATTGTTAAACCTATTAAGAATACAAAATAAAAATATGATGAAAAAAAAATCTTGCCACAAATGGGATGAGCTTTCAGGCTAAAACTGCAAGAAAATTCTTTAAACTTAAATACATCAATTGTGACTCGAAATCAGAGTCTCTGGAATTTCCACATACAAGCTTTGCTTTTAAAGTGCCAGATCAGAAGCGTGGCTTCTTGGCAGGTCCATCAAATTCCTCACGGACCCTGCCAAATCCTGAATTTCCAGCACCCATGCCCCTCTGAACCCCTGAGCCACTTTGCTGGAAGCGATCATTGCGCTACATTGACCGTTTCAGTTATGTATCATTTAGTTTGATAGAAATTACGAAGTTTACGTCCATGGGTAAGGGGTCAAAAGAAACCAAGCAAGTTCCATGAGTTCATATATTGAGCAAAGAATTATAAGTGGGATCCAAGGAAAACAATCGGCGAAACCGTTCCAACACGCAGATCCACAGGTGCCAGAGGTGACATAGGAAAAGGAAGAGAGGGTAATGTATTCATTAGTCAAATCCCATTACATTGCATTCCAACAGCGCTGCTATGATAAATACTGAAGGATAGAGACACTAGCCGTGTTTTGAACCTGTCAAAGCTGAGGTTATCGATGAGTTTTGGATTACCAAAACATGTTATTACCTCATACGATTATGTACTTTTTTCTACTAGACAAAACTCTGAGCCATTAAAGCAATTACACATGCTAACAAGAGCACGAAATTTGTCTGATCATATTTGTCATGTAAATATTTTTTACCAATTTTAGAATATATGCTTTATGGAGAGTTTTACATAACTACTTTTAAAAATCTGCAATAGATTTATTTGATTTTAGGGCATTTTATATACTTTTTAGCATAAGAGAAAAATGTTTAACATTTAACTAATTTTATATTTACCGTATTTTCTAAAAGATAAGTTCCATTTTTCATTTATTATCTGATACACTGTGAATTAGATTCCAAACAACTCAAGGCAAACCTGCACATTGCACACATCTTGTTTTGTGGCAAATTAAGGGGATAACAAGACAATTTGTATAATGCACTTCCAACAGTTTCATTTACTAAAACGGTTTAGACTTAATATTTATACATCTATATGAGTATTTATAAGAACTAAATGCAGTTCAATTATGGAGTTACAGAACTAAAAACACATTTATAAATGTTTTATTTAGGGCTACCGGTAAGGGGACCACCAGGTCGCTATTCTGTTGTGAGACAACAGATGTAATTTTTAGGGAAAATGTGGAGCAGGAGATGCATTTATTATTATTAACCACTATAAATACAGATTTGCCGAAAAAAAGTATTGGCAATAAGCTTTCTATTTGTGACTGGCACAAAAAATGTATGAAGTTTGAGTCATGCAATCCTTCAGGACTAATTCAGTTTACCAAGTGAACTAAGTAAAACATTAATCAGCATTTTATCAAATTCAGTGCACCTTACACTTGTATTTAATAAGATTCGACAGCTTCAAACAGTATGCTCTAGGGCTGGGCAATATGGCAAAAATGCAATCTCGATAATTATTTTCTGTATTGAAGATAACAATATACACTTCGATACAAGTTCTTAATGCTTTCAGATTTAAAAGGGCACCCCAACTACTGAAGCCACGAAAATTTGAGGGTCCATTAAATGACAAAAATTTTCAACCAATAAATCTTCTGTGGCTGAAAATTCGGTACATCTGTAATAATCAACACACTTCTACATTCCCATTGTTGCACATTTCTACTGTGCGATTGGCTCTTAGATCAATAGAGTAAAAAAGTCTAGAGCTTATTATTGCTATGGACATAAATGAACAACTCAATATCGTTTATCGGCCCAGCCCTAAGATGTTCTTTTGCGTTATATATATCTAAAAGTTCAGGGCTAACATACAAGTTTAACTATCATTTCATTTTTTTTCATTGTGACCATCCAGTCAGTCATAAGTAGGAAAAAAAAGCTTGAATGTTCACCATGGTCGGTTATTTTTCCTGCGTGCCTATATGACAACTGTGCAAATGGCTATTCAGAAAACCATTTACACTTTATAGTGTTGATGCAATTTTCAATGTCAGGGTAGAAAACACAAAATGCAAAGTCAAAATGCAAAAATGGGACACAATGTACATCTTACAGGACATGGGAAAAAGTTCCCAATTCCAGGACTGTCCCACAAAATGCAGGATGGGTGGTCACCCTAGCTACCGGTAGCTTTTATTTAATTATTTGCTTACATTTCTGAAATTTATAAAATGCAGTAGACATCAATGCAATTTAATTGTTTCACACAACATCATTTTGACATGGCTGAGTGTGAAATGTCACTTATTTCGAGAAAATACGGTACAAAATTGATTTGACGCATGTAAGTGTCAAAGCATGCAGTTGTGATAGTTGATCGGGTAAAATATATCTGCAATGTAACTAAAGACATCCTGAGTTTGTAATTAATACTAGCAGCATTTTCTTATTTACATGTAGCAATATATGTTCAACTGAATTGTTAACCAATCAAAATAATAATAATAATAAATAAATAAAAAATGCTGCAGTGGATTCCAAAACTTTGATCACAATTCCACAAAATCTGAAAACATATGGTTGTTAAATGAGTTTCAACACTGCTGCAGAATATTGATAATTAGCTTAAAGATCTGCCACTACATCATGTTGAGAGGTCAATTATTTCTACAAAAATTATTGACCACTTAAAGTCAACATGAAACCACAATGCAACCCTTTTTCCTTTCACTGAGCAGTACTTCTAAGTGAAGCATGATATTCAAAGATAAATTCTAAATCTGGTTTTAGATGAAATTCAGATTTGTACATTAATGGAACTTTCACTTGATGCACAAGATCTCATAGGCATGATTTTACCTTGCCTTGGTAACATCATAAAGGAGAAAATTGTCTAAAGTAAAACATGTAATAAAATTACAAAAATTGTTAATTGGAATAACTTTTACAAAACACTTTGGGGTCCATTTTGATTTCATGTTGACTTTAGGAGTAAAATTCGAGATCCTTGCTCACTTTAGACATTCACATACAAAACTAAATATACTTGCCTTTAAACACACATACAAAAAAACAAAAACAAAAAAAAAACAATCACAGCTCAATCAAAATAAAACCCCTTTGCTAATTGCAAATTCCAGTAGTTGGTTCCATTTATAAAGGCTCAATACAATCAAGATTAATAAACAAAGATGTATGCGCACAGATTCACTTCCAAATTTTACGTATTTACTCATGTCTTTCTAAAATGTGGAGATAAACTGGTCCTTTTTGATGAATTCTATTGGAAGGTAAGCTCATTCCCACACTTTAAACATTACTGATTGTAAATAGGTCTTCAAATGGTTTAGTTATAAGTTTGACGCAGTAAAAGCAACAAACAATCAATCATGCAACAAATCTTCAGGTAAATATGTAGTATAAATTGTCTGTCATAGTATGTATAGACTTCAAATGCAAAGGGGCTATATGCAGAATTTGAAAACAATCGTACCAGCAACAACAGGGGTCACTGAGCATATGCACAAGCAAAAGGTTGCTGGCTGCAGTTCACTTACACACTTCTTGTACTAGAGACTGAAAATAGCCCCTTTCACACAGTAATACCAATAAATTGCTGTAAAATTACCAGAGCTAAATTTAAAAAAATGCATGGTTCACACATGCAATAAAGTTTCTTTTTTTTTTTGAAAAGCACCATTTACACATTACAAAATACTGGTAAATTCTGCGACATCGTTAACCAGAAGAAACCCCCAAGCAGTTGCGCTTGTATTTGTAAACATGGAGTCAGTCTTTTGTGTTGACTATTTCAATGGTTTCAAACTTTCTCATTTGACACAGTTGCGTTTCCAAAGACAAACCAAAATAAAAAGATGCTATGTGCAGCTAAAAAAATAAATATTTGCTATTTTTAGCAATTGTCTACAGTGGTCTGTAGAAATAAGTTTGAATAGGTGATGCCACTTTATAACAAAAGACCACCAAAATCGGACTTCCCAGTTGGCAAATTACACAAAAAAACAGCGCTTACAATTACACTGACAACAGTTAATCATAAGCTAACAGTCAATCTCCCCTCACCCCACAGTAGCAACTAAATGTGTCTGGGCAAATGCTTTTTTTCTAAAGAGTACATGTACCATAGGCATCAGAATTTTGTGATTGGCCCAGAGTAGACATCTCATGTCAACATGCTCTGAACTTGTGCATATCGATATAGGCAATTTTCCTTCTGTGTCTACACACACACACACACACACACACACACACACACACACACACACACACACACACACACACACACACACAAAGTGAATTTGCAGTTCAGTGGTAATGTTACAACTTTATGCTTATTTACTGGTAATTTTCTAGAACAATTGTGTGTGAAAGGGGCTAATGACTGAAATAATGAAAGAGATGCCATCTACTGAGAGCAACACATTAATGATTATGTGATTGTTAAGTAGTATTGTGCTCTTTTAATAAATTAACAAATAGTTTTTAGAAAATATCAGTGCGTGTGTGTATTGACTTCTTGTTAAATCACTAAATGGCTCCAATTGTGGCTCCAACAAAGCATCTGCTAAATGACTAAATGTAAATGTGTGTGTGTTATTGTTGTCACAAATTTCTAACTTTGACACCATAAGAAAAATATTAATATTCACTACTATTTTCAATATATATGTCAATCATACTAAAGACTCACATAAATCTATTTTATGATTAAAATAAAAGTGAGAGCGCAGTAATCACTTTCCGAAGTTAAGCCTTTCTTTTTTGCACTTCATTATTGTGCACTAAATGTGAAATAAATTATTAATGGACACCGAGGAGACGGGCCTGTGTACTGTAAAGCCCTCACGTGCAGCGTGTCAACTGCTGCTGGTGAGAAAAGAGCAAAGCTGGTATCGATACTAACCAAAAGCAAGTTCAGAAGGTTTTAAATATTCCAGTACAGATACTCATCAACATATCAATATTTTTGCAACAATAGTGTTAAGCTGCATCCCAAATGGCAGACTATACACTATGCACTTAACAGCATAGTATATGTATGTAGTGTCATCCTAAATGGAACACTAATGTTTTTTTACTAAGCGGAAATTCAAACCGATGATGTTTGACCGATGATGTTTGACAGTTGCCAAATCAGTAAAATAAATGACCAAAAGTACCAAATACCTGCCATAGGTAGAACCGCATTCACCATCGGGAGGCTCTATAATGTTCTCTTGTAGGAGAGAACATTTTAGGAATTATAAGAATTCCTTATAAGAATTCTCTTGTAGGAGAATTTTGCTTTCACAATCCAAAATAAATAAAGTTATCCAACATGTGTGCCCGATAGCTCTGCCCCTTCCGCTACTTGAGCAAAGCTGCAGTCGTTGAGTGTGTGAAGTGTCCATTCCACACTTCATTTTAACGGTCGACTGAGTGCATCATCCAGGTAATTAAAGTGCACTTATTATTTTTTAGAGTTTTCAGTGTGAACGCACTACTTACACTATTTATACTACAAAATGGTGAAGAATAGTGCATAAGTACGTGATTTGGGACGTTTCCTTATGTGTAGTGTTTGAACAAGCTCAGCAACTCACTGGCATCATTTTGCAATTGTAGGAATTTAGGAATATATGAATTAATAGGATGGATTAATCCCTTTCTTTGCATTATGCCATGATTTTTCAGTACAAAATAGCTGTTCCTTCATTATCCTGAACATTTTCTAAACATTTGTCTTCATGTCAGAACAGATGAAAGGTTCCTGTTGAGCACACATAATCCCACACTTTTGATTATTACAGTTAGTTCAAATAAAAGATCAGGATGTACAAATTCTCACATATAGCCCCTTTGAAGTATCTGTGCAGGTACATTAATCCAAGCTATTGTATTCATCTGGATAAGAGACGAGCAGTTGGTGATTTGTGAATGTGTACCATCTTCAAGTAAAACTCCCAATCTCCTTTATGTACAGAAAATATGTATAAATCCCAACTCCATATTGTCCTTCCAAAAGCAACAAAATCCAAGTATGAATGCCAACAAAAACCAACCAGCACTTTAAAAGCTCAGCACCGTCATTGAGATTCTAACTTCACTTCATATTTATTTTATTAATTATCTATTTTAGATTAGGTTGCTTTTAAATCCATCAGTACTAAATGCCCAGTGTCTCAAAACTACAAAGAGCTACAAGCATGGAAATTGCATTTCCACATGATTACCATTGCACACTGACATGACTTTGACATGGAATTGCAAGAGTAAAAAAAAGAAAACTACAGTACTTCAACACAAAAACAAGAACAGCATTTCATAGAGTATTGCTTCTCATTTCGTTTCACTGGGTGTTTGATGGCACATTGCAAAATAAAGACTACACATCAAACAGAGTGCAAAATGCCTGTCTTTATTTGCCATTTAGACAGGACTTACAAGTAGGAGTCGTAAGCATATGTATTAAAATATCTGGGCTTTAGTATAGACAGACCTGTAAAGCAACATAAGAAAAAATGAAGGAGCTGAGCTTAAGTGTGGTGAACAACATCTACCACTAGATGGAGGCAATATAATCAAATCACAAGGAAGTAAATAAAAACACTGTCCACTGACAAACCTATAAATAATCCATCCACTTCCAAACCAAAAAATCCCTTTGTTCTTATGAATCATTACAGGTCAACTCAAACACTATGGACCAAAAATGACACACACACACACCCCACATTCACTCATGCTTTCAACTCATGAAGACATTACCATTTCGTTGGACGTTAGGCCCCCTTGTGTTGATCCACCTAGTCCCTGGTGTCCTTCAAAGCTCATTCCAGTCAATGAGAACTTCTGGTTTGGTGATCCAAATGACATATCTGTTCAATTTTAAAAAGGGTAAACATCAGTTTAAATAACCCTGTAAAGCACAATCTCAAATGTATATTTTTATAACAGCTTACTAACCTAACTTAGACTTTAAATTGGTTTGTGTATGTTTTTTTGTTTCATGCTATATTAGAATTTATGATCATATAGGATGATTTATAGTAACATTTATGATCATTCATGCTTGCTTGCTTACTAATGTTTACAAGACTCTTGCTTGGTAGGGTTTATCCCTAACAAGAAGAAACACTAATAATTGTTCTTTCTGGAACCATAACAGCATGTTTATTTAATGAACTTCTGGATCTACAATGCATCTTACCAGACAATCCCATGCCTCCACTTGTGTTCATTCTCATCTCCCTGTCTCTCTAAAGAAAAAACAGGTGAAAAAAAATGCTGTAAGTACTCAACCAACCTCGTATTTAGAAGCTAAGAGTTTTCTAGATGCATTTCTTACATTATCCATGAAGTTGCCCATTCTGTAAGATTCCTCGCGTTTGCGCCTCAACTGTTCTTCGATTTCCCTCTGCCGCATCATCTCCTCCTCTCTCCTACGACGTTCCTCTTCTTGCCTGTTTGTCATAAACAAATCAGTTGACTGCTTTCAAAGCAAGGGCTTTCAGCACAATACACAACATCAGGCATACCTAAGCTGCATCTCTTTACGTTTCTGCATCTCTTGACTGTGCAGCTCCTCCATGCGGCGAAGTTCCTCTTGACGTCTAAGGAGATCTTTAAAAAAAAATTATATATATATATATATATAAAAAAAGGATTATTATTAATTCCTTAATTCCTTAAGTGTAATTGAAAGCCCGAGCAAATACTGTACTGTAACCTGAAAGAGCCCCAAATCTTACCCTGTCTGAGCATGTTCGCTTGATGCTCGTGATAGGCATCGTCCATCTCAGTTTCCAGCTTCTCACGGGCTTCACAGATGTTTTTCTCCACTTGCTGCCTCTGTTGTTTCTCCATCTCATCAAGGGACTTCCATCGCTGGGAGTATTCAAACTCAAAGGTGCCAGGACGGGCAAACCGAGGAGGCTGCTCTCGTTCCCTGTGGCCAAACCAAAAGCCATTAACAATGAGGTCTCACAGGGCCTGATCGCAGCTGGTATTTAGATTATCATTATGTCAATCATGAGAGGTCAAAGGTGACAAACATTCACACATGGCATTTGATTGAGTCTCTTTAATCCATTTTTAACTACTTCTCTGATGAGGGAGGGTCTGTAGATAAGTTAGCCTTCACTGATTTTTCAACGTAATAATTGTAAAAAAATAAATAAAATGCAATTTTCATGATTTACATAAGAGATTATAAAATGCTTAAAGGCTACTTTGTGGATTGAATAATAAAATTAATGCATCTTATTTTAGTCAACTCTTATTAGGCCTACAGTCTTTTAGTTTTACGCGAGTATATGTTATTTCATATATTAAACTCATCTAACAAATTTTGCGAACATTGAGAGTAATTCAATTAGGTGATAAAACAAAATTGCCCAAAGGATCAGGAAACGACCATGCAAAAAGACTGATAATCCAACACATGCATTATCCAGTGGTTGAGGTTTAAACTCGGATCCCTAAATGTTGCATTGAATAGACTAAAATTATGAAGTGCTTTAAAAACTTTACGCAAAATAAAACGATCACAAAACTGCATCTCATGAAAAACAATACTTTGTTGGCTTTGATTAAATTTCAAGAATCTAATTTGTGGTCAAATATGTAGACCTATAAATTTTTGCCAAAGAAAACGATCCAATAGATTGGGACAGAATTCATTCTACTTCATATTTTTTGTTCACCCTCTAATTCAAAATAAATTACCAGCGACAAAATTTAAAAAGGCCTCTCGGTTTATGAATGGACTCAAAAAGTGGAGAGAAAGTGGTCTTTAGTTGCAGTTCAAACTAGGCATAAGACGATAACCGTTTTCACAGTATACCACGGTTTGAAAAAGTAAAGGTTTTAATACCGCCAACATTTTCTGTAATACCGTTCCTAAGGTATGTGTATTTTTTTTTTATTTACGTTTTTTTTTAGGACAACAGTATCTCCATCAGAAAAATTGCTGTTTAAATGGAAAAGAAATCTGTGTTTTTTTAAACAAATGAACACAGCAGAAGTCAAAAGATTCATTTGAGTTATTTAGCCTGACATGTTTACTGTTCCAAAATAATCTAAATGTTTCTAAAAATAAAATTCATGTTTAAAGTGGAAAAAAGTTAAGTTTTTTTTACCCAGACATTTAAAAAGAATATAATTTAGAGCAGTAATCACAATACCGTGGTATAGTGAAACCATGATATTTTTATCCAAGGTTATCATACCATCAGAATCTTATACCAGTCTAAGCCTAGTTCGAACACATTTAACCACATGTGCATTTGCACTATCAATGTAATGTAATGCTTCTGGAAGTAATCAAAAGTGGACAGCCTCAAAATGTTTCACACCCCATTCACACCTGTACTACGTGTTCTTCAAATGTGATCGGATTGACAAAAATGTATCCTGATACCCGGTGTGAACAGGGCCCCAATGCAATCAATACTGAGGATGTAGCTTCTGTTTTAAAAATCACCCCCACCCAAATGCTTGTCACACCATCTGCCCAACTTCATTTACATCACAATAAGACCACAAATAGTTTATAGCCACTAGAAAGCTCGAAACTGATTGCAAGTCTCAAGAGACCTCAATGCTAGTCACAGAATGTAAAACAGATGTGATCAAACATCTGAAACCTACTTTTGATAACTGGGATTTTTCTGTGCAAGCTTCTCTGGCAAACCGTCCTCGTCATCATACTGCTCCAACAATTCAACCACAATTGGACGGGGGGACCTAAAAAGTAATCAATGGTGTTAAAATCTAGCACTCTACCCACAGTCATTGATAAATATTCTACCAATTAATGCACATACACAAAAAATACTTACGATGTGAGAAGGAACACTCCATCACTAATGCGATCCATGGCCTTGCGGGCAGCTGGCTTGGAAGAAAACTCAACAATGCCTTTCCCTGTTGAGCGGCCACGGTCATCCACGATAACTATAGCCCTTTCCACAAGCCCAAACTGAGAGAAAGCCTCCTCCAGCAGCTCATTGGACACAAATGGAGATAGATTGCGCACAGACAGTGCAGCAGAATGAGTAGCAAAGCGAACTCTGAGTGGTCTGCCTTTCATTGGAATATCATCCAACTCCGCTTTCGCAACCTCTGCCAAGGCACGGGATTCCTAAAAAACAAAATAATTAGATGTGTGTATGCTACAAAATTAACCTACTTTATCATATGGAGCAAGTTAAGACTTACCAGACGAATGAATCCAAAGCCTTTGCCTTGATTGATGAAAATCTCACTGGGTTCCCCATACTTTGCAAACAATTTCCTGAATTCGGGTTCAGTGATGTCGTTTGGAAGGTTCCCGATAAAAAGACGGCAACGTTGAGTGTAGGTTTTCTCACCAGGCTTGCGAAGCAAAGACAGAGTTGCCTTCAACTCCTAAAACAAACATTCACATAACAAAAAGATTAGTCGAATAAAATCTAAACAGGAGTGAGAAATGGCTAATCTTTAATCCTTAGTTTTAACTGTACCACCTACGAAATTTAACCATAACTCCCCTACACTAACCATAGCTCAACAAGAATATTAGTAATGTCAAAGATGTTGCTAAACGTTGTGTAATAAAAAACATTTAATATCTGAATAAATGTTCAGGAAAAATTGCCAAAATACAGCAAAATATACTATTGAAAATTATTATTTTAAATAATCATCAGAACCAAACTGTTAAAATGCAATTTTAATACTGAAATAGGCGACGAGGGACAGGTACGGAGTTCAGCCTTTGTTAAATCCTTTATAAAATGGCGGATCTGTCTCGGCTACATCCTAGCCTCCTTTAGTAACCGACACGTTTTAAGACGATACATTTGCGCCTTTAACGATATCAAATGATAATAATCCTCACTAAACGACTTTGTTAGACAATAAAGTAGCTATTAAAACGATGATACATTTACCTGAGGCTGAGAAATCTGCTCGTTTGCGGGAGTCTGTTTTTGTTGTTGCTGCTGCTGTTGTGCTGGTGGGGGTGTTGGTGCTGGCGTCTGCTCTGGCTTCAAGGGAGCAGGCGGCTTTTGGCCATTCCCCATCGCGGGTTTGGGTGGGTTCTTCCTTTGCTGGTTCTGAGGGGAAGTTATTTCTGGCGTCTTCGCGTTATTCTGTGCCGGCAGAGGAGACTGGATCTTCGGCGGAGGAGACTGGATCTTCGGCGGAGCGACGGTGGGAGTCTGCTGGGGAGTCGGGCCTTTGTTGGCGCCCTGCTGGGCCTGACCGGGGCCTTGCGCAGGAGGAGACTGCACGACGGGTTTATTCTGTGCGGATTCCTGCGGCTTCTGTGGTGTAGTTACCTGGTTGGGTTGATTTCCCTGATTCTGCCTAAATCCACCACCCATTTGTGGGCCTCGGTTTTGAAAAGGATGCTGGTTTTGGTTTCGAAAGTTCGGGTTTCCCATTCCCATTCCCATCCCCATACCCATGCCCATCCCCATCCCCATGCCACCGCGCATCCCCATTCCTCCGCGGCCTCGGGGCTGGAATCCTCCACGATTACGGGATCGGTCACGAGACATTATCACACAGTAGCGGACGGGAAAAACCGTATAAAAATGAATAACGAAGAGTTTTAAATAACGTACTATAAGCAACCGTAAAGATAAACACCGACGAGAAGAGGAGCACCCACACTCTCGACGACGGCTTTGTAAAATGGCCGTTGGCTGCAAGAAAAGACTGTAAAAATGGGAGGAATGACGTAAACGACAAACTCCACCCCCAAAGTGCCAATGCGCGCTCTAGTGGCGCTCACGAGTAAGACAAGACAGTGCAGGTTTTTGTTTACAGACTGACAGTAATGTAATGTATACTGCAAATGTCCAATCTAAAATAAATCCAATAAGCCATAAAGTAAAATCATAATGTATAAAATAACTCAACAAAATAAACAACAGTGCAAACATATTAACAGGATCTTTTTTAAGTGCTAGTAACTCATATTCATTAAACAAATCATACCATTTTTTGTTTTCTTACCCTTCATTATTTTTAAAGCCTCTGTAAAGGTAGCAAACTCCTTTTAGACCATCAATTAGGGAGCTATTTTCAAAAATGTACATTTATTAATAAAGAATTTAAACAAAATAGGTAAACAATTTGCAGTTAAGTAATAATATTTGTTGTTTAAATGTACTTCAAATTTCTACTTCACAATATTCCAACAAATAAATGAAAACATTATTATTAATGGTAACCTAATTATACTTCAGTTTATAACTGAATAGTCAACTTAAACAAATCCAAGTTTGGACAAAACCTTCAAGGTTTATGACTATATTTTTCCAAAAAAAGTCATAGTTCTAGACCACTAGGTGGCACTGTCTTTAAACTTCTGGTGTACTTCTGGCACAGGCTGTCGATGTTACATGTTGACTTTTGTGCAGATATGTCATACAAAGATATGGCAATTTATGACAAATTTCAAAATGGCGGACAGGTTGTCCAGCCCACCCTGAAAAATGTGATACCGACAGAATCAGCATGACCCAAGGAATCCATAGGATTCAAGAACACGATTTTCTGAAAAACTGATCAAAAGTTATAAGCATAAATATGCATTTTAGGTATCTCCTGACTTGTAGGTGGCGCTGTGGCCAACTTTGGCATGCACCTTAAGATCATAGTGTTCATTGAGAATTTTAAGTTTCATTTTGATTGAGTAATTTTTGGCTGAGATACAGCCTCTGAATAAATTTTTGATGTACTTTGTTATGTTTGCGACATCATAACTTTTGAACAAAATTAAATATTTTAATTCTATTCAGTTATTTCTGTGCGGCTCAGTCTATAGATTATCTGAGCCAAATTTGGGAAAAAATGGTTCAGTTTTGAAGGACGAGTAACGTTTAAATATATTAATGTACCTTTTAAAATGGTCACTACTGTAATAGGTGGAGTTTTAATGTACAGTATTGGTTTGAATCTGCATGATCAGTGAAATCTTTTGTGCAAAGTTTTTTTCTCTAGCTTAAATGGCTAAAAAGTTATAACAGTTTATTTGTTGAAATTTTGGACTGCTGGTGGCGCTATAGAGTTAGGGCTAGAGAGTCCAAATTTGGTCAGTTACCTTCTTTTGACCACCACTACAATTGTGCCAATTTTTATCATTTTCCTACTTACGGTTTATATGGCTCCCATTGACTCCCATTCGAGAAGAAACGGAAAAAGAATAATAATAATATAATAATAATAAAGAAAAACTACAAGAACAATAGGGGCCTTGGCACCTTCGGTGCTTGGCCCCTAATTAATAATAATAATTCCTTACATTTATATAGCGCTTTTTCTGGACACTCAAAGTGCTTTACACATTTTTGGGAGGAATCTCCTCATCCACCACCAATGTGCAGCATCCACCTGGATGACACGACGGCAGCCATATTGCACCAGACCGCATACCACACACCAGATGATTGGTGTAGAGGACACAGAGTAATGAAGCCAATTATCATATGGGGATGGTTAGGAGGCCATGATGGACAGAGGCCAGTGGACAAATTTGGCCAGGATGCAGAGGTTAAACCTGGTTGTTGCTAGATTAAATATGGTTGTGGCCGGAAGTTAACGAAAATGGTTTAAATATTTTATTAAATTTCCCATTAATTGTATTATAATGTCTACTCCCACCCCAACCCTAATCCCAACTGTCATAATACTGTAAAAATAGTAATTATTGTTATACAGTGTCATAAAAAATTGCTAGTATATTAATGTGCATATTGCACTTCTGGCCGGCCGTGTATCCTATCTAGACTGCTAAAGCTCTACTCAAACAAGGGTTTTTAACAATTACAGAGAGTCAAGTCAATGCTTGACAGAGGGCGTGTCTGAAGTTGGGGCTGACGCGATCGTCATAGCAGCGTCAGCTAATGAAATTAGTCAGCAATAGGCCACTGTTTGAGCTGGTGCATTTGCATACAGCAATCTTATTGGCTGATGCTTCCATCGGCGCTTGAAAAGTTGAGCAAGTCCCAACTTCTGCAGCGAGCATTGCCACTGAAGCGGCGCTGACGGATCCACAATGCAGTTCGGCAACGCTTGACGTCACCCATTCAAAGTGAATGGGAAGCGTTGAAGCTGACGCCTCGTGTGAATGGGGCGTCAGGACCTTGGTTTAACGTCTCATCCGAAAGATGTCGCTCACTGAGCAGTATAGAATCCCCATTAATATACTGGGGCATTAGGACCCACACAGACCACGGGTTGAGTGCCCCCTGGGGGTCTCACTAACACCACTCAGTGTGTAAATTCTGTCATCATTACGTATTCTTCACTTGTTTCAAACACATTTATGTGTTTTTTCTTTCTGTTACATCTGAAGATATATTTTGTAAAATTGAAAACCTGTACCATTGACTTCCATCAAGCATTTGTTTTTCATTCTTGGGAAATCAATGTTTACAGGTTTGCAACTATCTTCAAAATATCTTCAGATATAACAGAAGAAAGAAACTCAAAAACTTCTATGGAAGTCAAAGATTACAGGTTTTCAGCTTCCTTTAACAAATCATATTTTGTGCTCAACCTTTAAAAAATATTTAAAACCCCTTGAGAGTCAAGTTTCATTTTTGGGTGATCTTGCAGTCATTTCTATATGTTCATATAGCACGATAATAAAAAATTGTTTCTTATAGTCATTTTTGGTGGTTCATTCCACTGTGGCGACCTCTAAAATACAGACTAAGCCAAGAAAAATGAATGAATAAGTCAGGGTCAAAATTCATTACATTCTTTTTACAAATTATATAGAATTTTACATTTGTGGTTTTAGAAATGTTTTTAACACTCCATAATTGAGAAAATAAGTGTTAAAATATTTATAAATGTACATTTTTTTGTAGAATAATGTAAATAATCAGTTAAATTATATACAGTTGAAGTCAGAATTATAAGCCCTCTTTTGAATTTTTATTTTCTTTTTTTAAATATTTCCAAAATGGTGTTTAACAGAGCAAGGAAATTTTCACAGTATGTCTGATAATATTTTTTCTTCTGGAGAAAGTCTTGTTTCTTTTATTTTGGCTAGAATAAAAGCAGTTTTTAATTTTTTAAGAATCATTTTAAGGTCAAAATTATTAGCCTCTTTGAGCTATATTTTTTCTCGGTAGTCTACAGAACAAAAACATAGTTATAAAATAACTTGCCTAATTACCCTAACCTGCCTAGTTAACCTAATTAACCTAGTTAAGCCTTTAAATGTCACTTTAAGCTGTATAGAAGTGTCTTGAAAAATATCCAGTAAAATATTATGTACTGTCATCATGGCAAAGATAAAATAAATCAGTTATTAGAGATGAGTTATTAAAACTATTATGATTAAAAATGTGTTGAAAAAAATCTTCTCTCCATTAAACAGAAATTGGGGAAAAAAATAAACAGGGGGCTAGTAATTCAGGGGGGCTAATAATTCTGACTTCAACTGTATAAACAAATCCCACAGTAAAGACATCAATCAAACCGAATAAAAGTATTACGTTAAACTTTGCATAACTTAAAAAAATGTGTTTGAAAATTAATTACCTTATTAAAATAAGTTAAAGAAACATAATAAAGATTCATTCATTTTCTTTTCGGTTTAGTCCCGTTAATAATCAGGGGTCACACAGCAAAATGAACCGCCAACTTATCCAGCATATGTTTTACACAGCGGATGCCCGTCCAGCTGCAACCTATCATTTGGAAACCCCCATACACACTGAAAAAAAATCATTCAGAGATGATTCCTTGGATTTACTAAATTTTTTTTACGTTAAGTGGCTGTAAACAATTTATTTGGGCTGAATTTAAACAAATTAAGTCGAATTTTATTAAATTTAATTTGTTTGTTTAAATTCAACACAAAAAAATTGTTTGCAAGTTTTGCAGACATCATTTTTTTCAGTGCACTCGCATTCACAGACATACACTATTGACCCAATTCACCTAAAGCGCATGTGTTTGGACTGTGGGGGAAACCGGAGCACCAGAAATGCCAACTGACCCAGCCAAGGCTTGAACCAGCGACCTTCTTGCTGTAAGGCGACAGTGCTACCCACTGCACCACCCCAACATAAAAAATATATAATTTGGTTGTTAAATTGTTTACATTTTTTTTTATGTGGGTCACCACAGTCATGATATTTCAGAGGTGAGCACTTTATTTTAGTAACTATTCCTGAAAGAAGAAATGGTTACCGGAATTGGAAACAGGTAAGATGCATTCTAAGGTTTAAAAACAGACATCTTGTTTTTATTTAAAGCTATTTTAAAGCTATATATTTTAAAATAATCTTTTCAACTAGTTCATGCGGGTGGAATTTGTTCAATGTTTATGAATATTTAAGAGATGTAAATAGTAAAATAAAGGAATATATTTTTAGCAATTCAAATTTTGTATGTATGTTTATTAGCATTTTATTTGGGATAAACGTGTCAAAATCATTGAAAAGGTTTTATTGCTTTTATTAAACATTATTGTACACAAGTACAGCATTCAGATGTACTTGACATTTATTTCTATTTACATTTAGCAAAGAGACATGTAATTTTGGCAACACGGTGGCTCAGTGGTTAGCGCTGTTGCCTCACAGCAAGAAGATCGCTGGTTCGAGTCCCGGCTGGATCAGTTGGTGTTTCTGTGTGGAGTTTGCATGTTCTCTCCATGTTGGTGTGGGTTTCCCCCACAATCCAAACACATGCGCTATAGGTGAATTGATAAATTAAAATGGCAGTTGTGTATGAGTGTGTTTATGAATGAGAGTGTATGGGTGTTTCCCAATACAGGGTTGTGGCTAAAAGGGCATCCGCTGCATAAAACATATGCAGGAATAGTTGGTGGTTCATTACACTGTGGCAGTCCCTGATAAATAAGGCACTTATAAGTGGAAGGAATGAATCAATATATATATATTTTTTGTCATTCAATTGTTTACAGTGCAGTATTACTTACTATAAATTACTATAGTGTTTTTTTTTCATGGTCATGATATTGAGGAGGTTAGCACTTTATTTCAGTAATTTTTCCAGAAACAAATATATTTTCTCTCTTCATTTCAACTTCAAAACTATATTTTGCAAAAAAATGTCTGCAGTAAAACAACGCAAACCCGACAGGTAAGCCTAAAGCCTAAAACATATAAAATCTATTTTAAGGTTTAAAAACAGAAATCTACATCTTGTCATTTTCCTAAAGCACCATTATTACTTTTTTATTTTTTTTTAATGTTTTCTAAATGATTTTTTTTGACTAATCATTCATGTGGTGGAAATTTGTTCAATGTAAGTAGTGCTTTATGAATATTTAGGAGATGAAGTAAAAGTAACAGAATATGCTTTTAGCAGTTACAATTTTGGATGTATGTTTATTTGCATTTTATTTGGGATAAACGTGTGTCAATCATTGCAGCTATTGTACAGAAAAGGTTTTATTACTCTTATAAAACACTGTTGTACACATACATACACGTGTACTTGATATTTATTTCAATTTACATTTAGAAAACTTTTGTACTTTCCATTCAGATGGTCTTCTCTGCGTCATGAGTTTTTGTTATTTTAATCTAAAAATCTAAACCTGAATGCATTTAGAATAAATTGGCTAAGAGGATGTTTATTAAACCCAAATTCTATATGGTTTTTCATTTCGAATTAAATGTTTAATAAAATCGGTTGTCTCCCCATTTATTTTAAAATGTAATGTTTTGCATAGTAAACGGTTAAATTAGCCAGTTTTCATCAGCAGGCTCTTCTTGCATGGAAGATGTGTTACCTTCACAATTTCTCACCACACAAAACTATATTGTGGAATAATATCTATTATATCTATTTTTATGCTAATTGGTTTGATAGAGGCTTAATTAATTCATTTTCTTTATTTGATGATTTTGGTAACCTATACTGTCTTATGAACGCTTTCATGACTGCTCATGACTTTCCTATTCCCTTCAAAGAATATCTTAGAGCTATATCCCCACAGGTTTTATGCATATTGTCAAAAGTCATATTCAACACAATCCACAAAATATGAAGGAATCAGCATTATTGCTGGACGGCATTGACATTCATGATAAAAAATGTAATAATAAACATTAATAAACGTTGGTGGTCGCCTCATAAATACTTTCTTCCTAATGAAACGAAAGAAATTCACTTTAAAATACTGCACAAAATATATCCGGCTAGCTCATTTGTTTCCAAATATGTTGACATTCCGAGTAACGTTGTACATTTTGTGGTAAGGATGATGAAACTTTAATACATTTATTTTGTATGTGTGAATTTGTTCAGAAATTTTGGTTCGACCTATGTCATTATTTAAACAATCCTACCTTTGCACAATCTTAAATAAATTATGTTATTACTCAGATTCTGCACATAAATTTAAAGAATTGATCCTCAAATTGTTAATATTGCTTGGAATTTTTTCTTATACATAAACAAAAATGCATGGCTTTAATCCCTGCTTTTCGACATTATCTGATTAAAGTTTACTCACTGCTCAAATCTTTCCGTATAGTGTAACAAAAAAAAAATAATGTGTCAGATTCCTGGTATTATATGACGAACTGTTGTCTATTGATTCTGATTTGCGTTAGATAGCTTTCCTGTAATGCCTTAACTTTCCTGTAAAAAGTAAAATTTATTTACATTAAACCAATTTTATACAATTGTAATTTGCTTACCCCTTTCTTTGTTTTGTTAGTCTTTTTTTGCTTGTATTTTCCCTCTTTCGTATCTCTCTTTTATTGAACTCCCGATCTCCTGATTGTGGTTGTATATTTTCATTCTTGAATAAAAAAAAAAATCCAAACCTGCTGCTTTAATTTGTCTTTACACTAGAGGTCAGCATCAGCTCACATAAAAAAAGTCAAATTTCTTTGTTCTAAGTAACTCTTTCACTGTAGTAGTTATTTAGTGGAAAAGCGTGTTATTATAATAGAATATAGTTAGTGATAATAAAGAATAAAGTAAAAAACATTAAATAAAAGATTTTTGTTGAAAAGCAGGAGTCTTTTTTAATTTCATCATGTTTATGTCTCTCAAGTCGGTGCATTATGTGTAGAAAAATAATTAAATAAAATGACAAACTAATGTAAAGCATTATCTTCTCCTGCATGAAAAAATGTATTTTTCTGAATAACATCATTTATGTTCATGGCATTTCGTTCCAATGCATTTTAATGAGATGCCACAAGAAAAGATGACAACTGTTACTGAATCTTGCTGTTTAAAAATGACAAGGATGTGCTCTAGGTTGTTACTAATGTGTTTCGCTCGAAACATTTGATTGCTTCTGACGCATTTGAGAAAATCAAACAAATATGATTACTGTCATTTGTAACTAATACAGGAATAAATATATGTTAAACGCATACATCAATTAGTCTGTTGCGAGCAATTGTTTCTGCTCCGTGCGCTCAGAGTTAATTCCCAGGCTGATGAGAACACATTCATTTGTTGGTGCTTCAGAGCAAAACAACAAAGGGCTTCTGCGTCTTTAAAGTGTCAGCTCTGTCAATTTAAATGATAATTTCCCCCCATTAATTACTTCAGGATGACAAGCGAAAAATATAGTTTGGGTCATTATTATGGGTTGCATTATCTTGACAGTCCAATTTCGTGACTCAACTTCAAACAGAAGTTTCTTGGCCTGAAGCTAAACATGCCCTGAAGCTTTTCAACTTAAGTTTTTTTTTACTCTAGCTGAACTGAAGTGCGCAGAGTCTAGTTGCTGACCCTTCAT
>CAIGQZ010004625.1:2786775-2797399 GCA_903798205.1 Danio tinwini
TAGCTGAACTGAAGTGCGCAGAGTCTAGTTGCTGACCCTTCATGTGACATTGTCTGTTTCAATTTAAATGTACTCTCAGTACACTTGTACTACCAGAGCATTTCAAGTATTTTAATAGACGCTAGCTGCGTCCCAATTGGCACAATATACACTGTGCACTTATGCACTGTTCTTATGCACTTACACACCCAACAGCATAAAATGTATGTAGTGTCGTCCCAAATGAGACACAAGCGTTTTTTTACTAAGCAGAAATTCAAACCGTTTCTCAGATGACGTTTGATGGTTGCCAAATTAGTGAAATAAATGATCAAACTACCAAATACTACCTGCCATGAGTATAATTGCATTCACCATCGGAAGGTGCTTTAATCACTCTCGTAGGAGAATTTTGCTTTCACAATCCAAAATAAATAAAGTAATCCAACATCAGTGACCAAAAGCTCCACCAATTCTGATACGTGAGCAAAGCAGCGGCCCTTGAGTGCTTGAAGTGTCCAACATTCCACGTTTCATTTTGACAGTTGAATAAGTGCACTCATTATTTTTGGAGTTTTCAGGGTGAACACACTATTTATACTACAAAATGGTGAAGAATAGTGCATAAGTATGCGATTACTGTCTTTTCAAATACTCTCTCTGTAACCTACTCCTCTGATATGCTTTCATTTCAAGGCCATTCCACGTACATTGTACATAATAAAGGCACAGTATGCAATTTCACCACTAGAGGGCGTGTATTCACCACAAACAAAGATGTATGCTGCATTCCAATTAGCAAACTTAACGCCCTAAAAATGTACTTTTTTGTGAAGGAAAAATAAACACTTTTGAGCGTGAAACAGATAATTGAATTTTTTTTTACTCTAGCTGAACTGAAGTGCGCAGAGTTGCTGACCCTTCATGTGACATTATCTGTTTCAATTTAAATGTACTCGCAGTACACTTGTCCCAAATACTACCAGTGCATTTCAAGTATTTTCCAATACTCCAATCTATTCCTCTGATATGCTTTAATTTCAAGGCCATTCCAAGTACATTGCACACAATAAAGGCACACTATGTAATTTTCGCCACTAGAGGGTGCGTATTCACAACAAACAAAGATGCATGCTGCATTCCAATTTGCATACTTTACACCCAAAAAATTAGCTTTTTTTTGTGAAAAGTATATACTTTTAAGCGTGTAACAGAGGAGTATGCAAGCTTTGGGACATACTACTTCCTTGTTAACAGATAGTTATTTTGCATAGTTAGGTCACCAGTCAAACATCTCCACACATTATCCGCATTTCTTTCATATTTAATTACTTACTTTTTATATTTAAATACCTAGAAGCAGCAGCAGGATAATCAGCTATTCACAAGTCTTTCATCTAAAGAAATCTCCTCAGGAGTTTGGATAACTATGCATTCAGAAGTTAATGTCCAAATATATCTTGATATAAGTTCACACTGTTGTTGTGGATGAAATATAACACAGGAAACATGATTTAAATACTTTACAGTTGGATATTAATTGATAGTCATTCAAACAACTTTACCAAAGCCTTTCTACTTGACGGTTGGTCTCGTGCGTCCGCCATGTTTGTAGTTTATTTACCCTTTTTACCCGACTTTGTAGTTCTAATTCATGTCCAATGCACAATGTATTGTGGGCAATATCAGCGGTTAGAGTACGGACGGACAACACTTCAAATTTTTGCTGGAAATAGTAAACCATCCAGGAACCTTTGGCATACTCTTTTCAATATACTACGGTATACGATAATTCTATTTTTGAATACTATTTAGGATGGATAGTATGCAAATTGGGACGCAGCAGTAGTTTGATGACGCTGTAAATAAGTTTGGAACCATGGGAGTTGTCTTCTTCATTACATCCTATTTGTGAGCTAAAGTATTAATTAGTTCACAGATCCATAAGATCTCTTCTATGTCTGAAAGTTCTGCGATCATGCTTGAAATGTCGAGGTGATAGAGCTTTTTCTGAGGCAGCTTATTAGTTTTTTTACACATTAAGTAGATTGAACATAAACCAATCAAGTTGCCCCCAAAAAACCTCAGGTTTTCACTGACTGTCCAGAAACATAGTAGTTTTAATATCAAATCAAATCAAATCATTTTTATTTATATAGCGTTTTTACAATAATATCATATAAACATGAACATAAACATGACCCTCACAGAAATCTTCAGAAATTTTTGGAATTAAAAACAAAACAAAGCACAGTTTATTATATTGAGAGCTTGCCTGTGCTGGGATTTGAACCTGCTACCTTTCAACCACAAGTCCAACTTTCCAACCAATAGGCTACGGCTACCCCGAAACATAAACATGTATATAAACATGACCCTCAGAGAAAATTTCTGACTTTTTTTTGGAATTAAAAACAAAACAAAACACTGCTTAGTATACTGAGAGCCTGTCAGTGCTGAGACTTGAATCTGCAACCTTCAGATCACAACCAATAGGCTACAGCTGCCTCCAAACATAAACATAAACACAACCCTCACAGAAAACTTCCGACATTTTTGGAATAAAAAAAAAAAATTCCTTTAGTATATTTAGAGCCTGCCAGTGCTGGGACTCAAACCTGTGACCTTCCGATCACAAGTCCAACTTTTTCACAAATGGGTTACGGCTGCCCCCAAACATAAACTTGAACATAAGCATGACCCTCACAGAAAACTTCAGACTTTTTTGGAATGAAACAAAACTCTGTTTAGTATATTGTGAGCCTGTTGGTGCTGGGACTTGTACAAAAGACCTTTCGATCACAAGTTCAACTTTCTAACAACGCAATCTCACGGGAATTCGTAAGTTTTTGATCTCGTGGCTAATTTGTATGAATTCGTACAATCTAATTCGTACAAATTAGTACGATTTGCTCATCACCCAATGACAGTTGGGGTTAGGTGCCACGCCTCCTTTTTAAAATCGTACGACTGAACTTATACGAATTCGTACGAATTAGCCACTAAACTGACAAAACGTAAAATACTTTCAAGAGTTTCCTCATGAGATTAGGCTGCTTTCTAACCAATAGGCTACGGTTGCCCCAAACATGCACATAAACATGATCCTCACAGAAAACTTCAGACTTTTTTTTTTATTAAAAAAAGATACTCATTACAATATTGAGAGCCTGTCAGTGGTGAGACTCAAACCTGCAACCTTCCAATCACAAATCCAACTTTCTAACCAATGGCTACGGCTGCCCCTAACTATAAACATGAACATAAACATGACCCTCACAAAAAACTTCAGACATTTTTTTAAAAATATAAATAGTTTATTTTAAGTATAGTATAATTAAAGCCTTTGGTCTTCTAAGCCATGTTTCTTTACAGTGTTTGCTGCACTTCTTTTCTTCTCTAGCTCATTTCCTAATGTAGTTGTCTAATAAACATGACTGCTGGCTCTTTGATGAATTACTTTGTTCCTGTTTATATGCTTTGGTTAAAAGCACAAATGTAAATGAACATTTTTACACAATATGACTGCAAAAAAAGCATGTGTTTCCATTAGGCAAAAATATTTTATATAATTCAGCTACTGCAAACAGACATTCCCATTCATTTAAAGAGCGGATAGGGTGAAGATCAGTAGTCCTAGAGGCAGAAAAAAGGAAATGTTGAGTTATAAGACTATGTTTATCAACCACTTGATGGCTCTAGTGTCACGCTGCTGAGGAGAGATTGAGGGCCAGATACATTGAGTCACCTAGTGCATGCTATAGAATCATACAGCTTCAAGGAGACTCTAAATAAATGCACCATGTAAAATACCCAAGAGAAGTGATTTTTTAATAATCACTTCAGAGCAATGAAACATTTTTTTGATTTAATTAGTTTGTGTGATAATGTAATTGTTTTGTCAACGCATGTTATTTCATGCCTCTGATTGGTTATGTTATTTTAGCATTCTCATAGTCTTGTAATTGTGCTTGATGGTGGTCACTATGGCACAAAATGTTTTTGAGAAATCAAGAAATTATGTATTCAAATGATTGGTGATTAATAGTCTGACTGCTAGGGTTGTTATAAACCACACTGGTATAAAACCACACAATAACTTCAACATTTAACACATAATAACTCACATAATAACTGTACAATAAAATGTACATACAAAGGTGCGTAAAGATTTAATTAAACAGGGTTTCAGCAGTTAAATTTAAAACTTTTTAAGACATTTTAGGACTATTATGAATGAAATTTTAGAGCTATACAGGGCTAAATGCTAAGGATTTTATTTGAATATTCCAGTTGGAAAAGATTTTCACTTGCCTTATCAAAAATGATTATAATTTCATACATTGAATAATACAATAATAATAAAAAATCTAGGTCAGGTAAGTATGCTCAGCAATAAATAAACGGAGAACGTTTAAACAAATGTTACTGTGAGGAAAATAATTAAATGCTATGTTTAAATAAAAAGTTATCGGTTTTATTGAGATTGGGATTGTTTGGTGATTACCCCAAACAATGGCGTAACTCGCGGTTGAACTATCGTTGTACGATGCATCATTTGGGAAAAAAACGATGTAGTGACGAGTGTTTCCCAAAACCATAGTTTCTCTGTTGCAGATCTATTGTTTGAACCACATTAGTTATAACGTCAAATGCCCACAATGATGCTCTAAATGGGGGTGGTAACAACTTCTTTAGAGAGGAGCCCCATAATTTCTTTGTGCAAATTATATTGTTTTACACCCACACGCATTTAAAAAGAAAAATCCAATAATAGTTTTGGTAAAAGCATGCACTCGTTTTCCATATTAATTGAAATATATGTAAACGGCACATATAGGGCCTGTGTTTCCTTTACAAATATTATTGAGAACATTACATATTCTATTCTAAAACATAAAATCTCTAACAAAAGCTAACACATATTCTAATATCATATATAAATCATATTAAAAAATAAATAAATAATGGCAATTTATTAAGAAATGACATTTAACATTTATTATTTATTAGGAAAAAAAAACCTACTTTTATAATAATATTAATAATATTAATGATGATGATTATTATTATTAATAAGTAGGATAGTTTATTTACTTTTTCTTTTTTTGAAGAGTTTACTTTTACAATTTGACACATGCAAACCACTGCAAAAATCTCCAGCAGGCCCATGTCATATACAGTACAGATAATACATATATATTAATAAATAACCTACTTATACTTATAAAACCTACTTATAACCTATAAATAAAAGCATTAACATATGCTATGTTTTTTGTTTTTTACAAGCTTTGGAGACGTAACATTAATTCCGCTTAAAAATAATAGCTCATATATAGTTTTCGTCATGAGCCACGGCTGTATTCAAAATAACATCAATGTTTTCAAAGTGCACTGTGAAGGGAGAGCAATTGTAAACATGAGGATCGCTTCCTCGCGATTGCTTTTTAAAAAAAAATCATACCAAGTTTAAATGTTAGAAATAGGGCATAGGGGGGACAACTGGGAATAGAACACAACCAGCAGCTATGCTCCCGGCGCAGTTTGTGAATGTTTGTTGGAATGATGAATTTGGGAAACGCCAAATCAACAAACTGTGTAACAACGCAACTTGCGACTGTAGTTGGTTAACCATGGTTTTCAGAAACGCACCCCAGATTGGGTAGCTATACAAGAACAAAAATATTAAGACCTGTTAAAAAAATGAAGACCTAGAACACAACATTTCAGTAGATTTAAGACTTTTTAAGGTCTAAAATTTAGCTTTTGTGAAATAAGACATTTTAAGACTTAAAGACCCAGAGGAAACCCTGTTAATACACTCAAAAAATGCTGGATTGTTGTAACCCAAAGTTGGGTCAAACTAGGACAAACCCAACTGTTGGGTTATGACAACCCAGCTTTTTTTAGAGTGTTTACAAAAGAAAATACTGTAAAGAAAACAACAGTATTTTGTAATTCACAAGTGTTTTTTGTTTATTTAAGGTTGTGAATTGCATTATGGGGTGTTGATCTCTGATCTATTTACTTTTGATGATAAAAACTCAACTTTACAGTTTAACAAAGTGACTTTTATTGACATTTTAGTAGTTTGAAATAATATAATGTAGACTATCTGACAAAAATCTTGTCGCCTATGTAAGTTTTAGGACAACAAGTAATAATTTGACCTTTAGTTAATCATTTGGTATCAGAAGTGGCTTAATTGAAAGGCAAAGGTCTCTAGATTATGCTTACTTTATTAAAATAAAATATGATCATGCCTTGATTTTTAATTATTTAATTAGGACAGTAAGGTCTGACTTTGCTTAGACAAAGCTCTTGTCCCTTAACAGAAATAATGTTCAGTATAGATTATAAAGTCATGGTGCAGTGGAAAAAGAATTAATATTGTGTATGACTCCCATGAGCTTGGAGGACTGCATCCATACATCTCTGCAATGACTCAAATAACTGATTAGTAAAGTCACCTGGAATGGCAAAGTGTAACGTAAAGGGGACGCTGGACAAAGGTGCAGAACAATTGCTCATCACCCAATGACGGCTGGGTTTAGGGGCGGAGTTGGGTGCCATACCAATTCATACGAATTAGCCACTAAACTGACAAAACGTAAAATACTTACATTTCCTCGTGAGATCAGGCTGGTAATCAGTCCATGAGCAGCTTCAGCTGTGTGAGTCTAATCAATGGAGACTTGGAGCAGGTGTGTGTGTGTGTTGCATGACTGGATCTTGTAGTCCATATACTGGCAGATTTGCAGTTCTGTGTGATCTGTGAGTTTACCAACGTTCTGTAAGGATTAGATCGCTGGTGATTGTGACAAAAAGAAAGCTTTCTTGCAGGACTCCCAGAGTTCATCAGGATTCTTTAGATTCATCTTCAATGCCTCCTCCATCTTACCCCAGACATGCTTAATAATGTTTACACTGGTGACTGGGCTGGCCAATCCTGAAGCACCTTGACCTTGTAAAATGATAGAAAATGTACTGGCAGTTTAATACAAGGTTTTTATACTGTAGTAACAACAACTCAGACAATGTATCACTTCAAACGATTAAAAATGTTCATATATGTCACCTTTTTAACTTTTCAAAGTTAAAAGTTGTTCGAAGAAAGATCAAGGTCCCATAATGCAATTCAAAAGCAAAATAAGTGGGAAAATAAAATAAAAAACAATCACAAAATACTGAAAACCACTAATTTACATATATTTTTGCAGTGCAGTCACCATGCATAAAATACATACAGGAATATTTAAAAGCTTTCAGCAAAAATGGTTAAATATGTTGCATATAAGACAGAAAGGGATGAATGTGGCTTTAAATATGATTTAATTTTTAATTAACGTTTAATCAAACAGTCAATTGTCTCTTTTTAAAAACTGAATTCCCAAGAAGCATCAAAACAAACATTTCGCATTCAGAAACTCTATTCACAACAACACAGATATTATAAGTGACACTACACACAAAATATACATAAACAATAGACAAATAGACATAAATCAGCCCGAGCAACATTAGGAATTTTGAAAATCCTACTGTAATAATAATAATGATGATGATGATGATTATTATTAAGTAGGATATTGTTTATTTATTTTTTGAAGAGTCTACTTTTACAATTTGACACATGCAAACCACTGCAGAAATGTTCTTACTAGCAGGCCCATGTCATATACAGTACAGATAATATATAAATATAAATAACCTACTATAAATTAAAAGCATTTTAATTGCTATGTTTTTAAATTTTTACAAGCTTTGGAGTAGTAACATAAATGCTGCTTTTAAATAATAGGTCGTCTATAGGTCTCTTTTTAAAAACTGAATTCCCAAGAAGCATCAAAAGAAACATTTCGCATTCAGAAACTTTATTCACAACAACACAGATAATATAAGCGACACTACACACAAAATATACATACACAATAGACAAAGTAGGCATAAATTAGCCGGAGCAACAATATAAAAATCAATTGCACATCTTTTATGGTGCGTGTCAAAGCAGCGAGAGAGAGAGAGACATTATTAAATGTACAGTAAATATGATGCCATGTTATTTATAGGCCCATATAAACAAGATGGGTCTGTATGCAGGTATAGGTCATGTATGAGCAGTCAGAAAAAAACAAAACAAAAAAAAAAAACCAGTTTGGATGGATCTTTCCTCTCCATCCTGAGGGCAGTGGAGTGCACATGCTGTGTGAAGGATGAGTGAGGCTCTTCCTGATGACAGTGGACTTTTTTTTGCTCCACACGCTGAGGATATTTTCAATGGCAGGTCCCACTGGGCACTTTTTTTTTACCATGCTCTTCTGTCAGAGCTTCCATACCGAGCTGTAATGTTATTTGTCAGGATGCTCTATATGACACATATGTAGAAGCTGACGAGGATGGAATCTTCTGGCAGTTTTTTTTTATGGACAGCTGTCTGGAATGCTTTATTCTGAATGGTCAAGATGTTCTTGTTTAGATATTCTACCTATATAGATAAATGATGCAAGGGAGTATATGCAAATTACATGAGATACAGGTTTATAATTGGATAATGTATGTCAAAATTAATTTTGCAAAAAAGGCCGCTTACATTGTTTTGGAATTACAAATATGTACATATATGTTATGTACATATAATTTTATATGTTCCTATACACATGGACAATGGTTGGTAGCACTCAGTTAAGTCCAGGCTAGTTTTATTAGTTTGACGTTTTTAATACTTCTTTTGAAACCACAATTTAAAAGCCATATCTGATTCTCAATAGTTTATTTACAGTAATTTTTGAATTCATTCATTCATTTCCCTCATTTATCAGAGATAGCCACAGCGGAAGGAACCGCCAAATACTGTGGCATATTTTATGCAGCAAATGCATTTCAGCCACAACTTTCTTTCCCCAATGGAAAGGTATTTTGTCCATGTACGTATGTTTATGGGTGATGCGGTGGCGCAGCGAGTAGCTTGTTCACCTTACAGCAAGAAGGTCGCTGGTTCGAGCCTTGGCTGGGTCAGTTGGCATTTCTGTGTGGAGTTTGCATGATCCGCGTCACACTAGCAGCATCTAGAGGCTGTTTCCCAAACAGCAACAGTGTCGCCTCTTGGTGATTCCATGTTTTTTGACATGACGTAGGAGTGCGGTTTCCCCGCCCATCGAATTGATTGACAGAAGCGTATTTACATGTCTCCATAGTAACGCGTATAATCATATCAACAAGACAGGATGTGCGCAGAAGCAACCGGGATTAAAATATTTGTTCAGCTCTCTGTGATCATAAGTCATCATCAAATGTGATCAAGAAGGAGTTTAACGATTTTAAAACAGCGCAATAATTTACAGTAAAAATGCTACGTAATTCAACACCACAGCTGCATGTCAATATAATTGTAAAAGAAGATGCTTCAGTCCCGGCTTGTGGACGTTAAATCGGGTTTATTTTGTACATTACCATAATGGATCCAAACAACAGTGGATATTAATGTGTATCCTATCACATTTGCCATGCAAAACAGTGCAAATTTAAATGTGTGTGTGTGCGTACCAAGTGTGCCACAAGCCTGCTTTTGAGTGAAGGTCTCGGCCGTTAGATCGCCCCCTGGGGGCTGGCTGCAGTACAAGTCATAAAACCTGCCTCCTCCATGTTAAAGAGCCCCTAATATGGGTTTTTGAAAATGACCTTCCATGTAGTGTGTAACAGCTCTTAGTGAAGTGAAATATCCAGCTAAAGCTTAAATCTGAAAGTGGACAGTTTTTAAAACTATTGATTCATCTATAAAAGAGTCGACTCATAGGGGTTTAAATGAATTGTCTTGATAACGAGTCTTCAGCCGTTTCGGCGTGACGTCGTTACGAAACATAATGGTTGCGCGCGTAGACCCGGCAAAATTCAAACCTGCGGCCCCGCCCACTAACACAGCAGCAAGACGCTAATGAAGACTCTGTGTTTACCTGGATATTATTGAAAGTGTGAGGGGAAAGGAGTTGTTCAGAAATCTGCACGCGTACAATGGGTGATCTATCACTACACAGCTCATGCATTAGTTTCTGCCTCCATCTTGTAATGAACAGACAAGACACCAGGGGTGCAGGCAAAATAAGGACAAATTATTAGGTACACCGGCAGGCTGCTGAAGGCTGGGCTTCAGGGTGGTGAGCAACACTGAAAAAGCTTGCGAATGGAGAGTGCGAGCCCACAGAGATAGCTTGTCAGAGGACAAAGGATGCTACAACCTCCAGGCTGGGGATGTGATCGTTTAGAAAAGCAGAGTACAGGTAAGCACTTAGAACATATAGCAGTTCACGGACGAGGTGCCACAGCAATGATTGCAAATATCTACAGCAATGATCTACATGTTTTGTTACTAGTAACCGCGTGTACTGTATCAGGTTAACTCTTTATATTCTCATATGGTGTATAATGCAACATTGTAAACGCGACGCGTGCTGCTTTGTTTACAGATTTAAATGTGTTTGTGGGCTCGTTCCACTGCCATTTGTCGTTGCTATGGCCACCATTAGCTGATCCTGCACACGTGCAGTGGTCGAGGTTCAAAATAGTTCAGCTTTTGCTGCTGTGTGGATTAAAAACTGAATGTGTGTCATACTTAACTAGAGCAATATGCTAGTGTTTAACTGCACTG
>CAIGQZ010004625.1:2805515-2816508 GCA_903798205.1 Danio tinwini
ATGGGTGTGAGTGCTACAGGGCGGTAGTCATTCAGGCATGTTGGGCTGGAGTGTTTCGGCACGGGCACAATAGAGGTGGTTTTAAAGCATGTTGGCACAGCTGCTAGGTTAAGGGACAGGTTGAAAATGTCTGTGAATATCCCAGCGAGCTGTTCTGCACATGCTATTTTAGAGGCATTTGCAAAGGTTTTTTTGAAAATATGTTTTCTTTTTGCACTTTCATTAGGTGACACTTGTAGCGCAGAACTTTTTAACATTATTTATACTATGGTCTGTTTAAATTCTTGATTTGCAATTGCAAGATGTGTAATAAAGCTGTTAATTGCACAGGTAGTTTCAGTCAGTTTTGAACAGAGTTTAAAATAAATGTTCTTCCCTCAAACATTAGAAGTAGCAATAATAACTTTGTGATAGTTGCCCGAGCCTTCACTCAACTGTGTAATCAGAATCAGAATCAGTTTTATTGCCAAGTGTGCTTCACACACACAAGGAATTTGTTGGCTACAGAAGCTTCCAGTGTACATAAAGTGACAAGTGACAACACAAAACTAAATATGAGAAAAATAAAAGGGCAATAAACATTAAACAGAGATGAAGATCTGGATGTTGAATTGTATGTACAGATTTGTTGTAAATATACAGGTTATAAGGTGCTGTGTACAATTGCGTGTGAGAAATTATTGCATTGTATATAGTTATAAGGTGCTGTGTACAAGTGCGTAATCTTGAGAACAGTAATGTGTGCTTCTTCGAGTCAATACAGATTAACCAACTCGCAAATACGCTCAAAAATATTTGTGAAGAGGTAGCTAACGCATGTTACTATGAGCTTTTAGATATGCCCGTGTCATTTACATGCAGAAACATAATCTCTTTGCAATTCTGTCAAACATTGCACAGCAAAGACCTTGTCTACAACTTGAACTTGTCTAAAATTGGCAAATAATTGTAAAATTATTAATTAATTACTTATTCATAATCTTGCTGCTCCTTCGTTAAGAAAATTTTCAACATCAGAGAAAACATCTCGAACGACACACTACAAGGTAAGAGGGGAGTGAAACCTCTTTTGGCCAATCATCTTTTTCTTAGAGCCACAAGTCTATGAATACTCTTCCAACAGAATTGATCAATTGCACAGACTACAAGACACCACCTACCAGGAGGTGTTTTTTGTCAAACCTAATTTATACGCACTGAGTGTTATGTTTGATTTGTCTGCATTTAGTCTGTTTGTGAGTGAGTCTGTATGTTTTAAATAGCAATTTTATTTTATTTTTTTACTTTGATTGTTTTAAAGGTGCAGTAGGTGATTGTCTTCAGAAGCATTTTTTGTTGTGCTGGTTGAAAGACTCTTCACATTCCAATAGTATTGATTAAAGTAAATGATCTAAATGTATTTACTGTATATGTATTTTTATATTCTGGGTAAGGCATTAAACTAAAAAATGTTTATCCAATTAAATAGTGGTGGGCCGACATCTCTCATAATTCCGATAAGTAGCTCAAACTGTCTGTCAGCAAATGCAGATTTAAACAAGTGCGCAGCCGTTTGTACGCAGGTCTGCCGTTTGTCCATAGACACGCTGCGCTTTCATGAGAGAGATCAAGAGAGAGATCGAGAGAGAGAGAGCGCACGAGCGGTAAAAACATGCTGAATCTGAACTTTTAACTTTGAACTCCTGAATCAATATTGGAGTTACTTTTGCACGCTGGAGGAAGGACGACACCATGGCTGAAGGATTTCGTTTACACAGATAATGTTCTGTTTTAAAACTATTTTAGCTTCACGTAAATCTGACGTAGATGTTGTTAAAAATGGGTTATATGCACAGAAGTGTTGTGACTAGATTGATGTGACTATTTTCAGTTTCAGGGACCTTTTACAGCATCGATAATGTTGATTTTATTTAGTTCAACAACAAAACACAAGTAAATATTGCTTTTCCGCCTAGCCTGCTTTACTGAGCTGAAGTTGGTTTCATACTCACATTGGTTTATTTTTGAACAATGACGACCTGTGATGCGCTCTTTATATTGTTTACCGTGCTACTCTGAATATTTGCTCTGAAATAACATGCAAGTATGGCTTAGTAATGAGTGTAATTCCTGCACGCATCCGGATAAGCACTAACTGCTTTTAACACATGAGAGAGGGTTCTGCTGTCATCTTTAAGGTGCGTGTGCTCATGTTTCAGGAGGCGTGGCTCTGGATGACAGGGGAGGGACTGTGGTTCAGAGATTTATGCCAACCGATTAGCATTGTGGAAGGTCACCTACTGCACCTTTAATGGCCCGTTTCCACTGAGTGGTACAGTATGGTACGGTTCGAAAGGGTACCAAACACGAGAAAGGGTACCAAAAGGCGGAGCTAGATGCGCAGCTGAATGCTATTGGTTTACAGAGATACGTCATTCGCTCACGCAACAAGCTAGAATGAAAACAAAAAAGCTGCCATGTTTTAACACACAGCAGAGAGATTAAAACGTAATTATATATACATATAATAATGAGCCCTGTTCGATCTGGGCTCAAATGAACCTTGTCGCCGTCTTGATGAACAGCCACAAATCCAAAAAGAAGAGCAGTTTTTACCCTGTGCCCCGTAGTTTTTTACGCGCCAGTCTGAAGCTTGAGCAGTTTCGCTTTCTTGTTTGCGCTCGCCGCACAACTATATTTGAAATAACAAACTTCTTGAGCTGATGATCATAACGTGCGCTTGATTATTGACGTGCTTTTGAAACCTGATCCTGTCAGAAACTGACAAACGCGAGAGTGACGCGCAAAATAAAAGGAAAAGCCGGAAAAAAAAGAGCACGTTATTTTTTTAGCAAACGTGAACAAACTGCCATGTTTAACTATTATTATCACCTTTTGGACTATTATGAACTCAGAATGATGGAATTACTTTCTAACAAGAGGCTACACGTGCTGCTGAAGATTACAGACACATTTAATCATGAGAGGTCTGCACTGACTATGGGTTCTATTTTGTGTTGTTTTGAACCTAAATAAGGACTAAATGTATGCTATGTGTAGTTTTTCTGTAAGTGGTAACATATCGGAGACTGTACAGGTCTGTATGTGATCATATATGTTGCATTTATTTATTTCTTTTACATAATTGGAGATGTTACAGTAAGATATTTCTCACTGTCATTGATCTGCAGTTATAATCAACTCATGTTCATAGAAAAGTTAGTAATAAACATTTATACAGAAGTATTTTTGTGTAAAGCATCTGTTTTGTGAGAAGTGCTTCTCATATGATATGTGAACGACCCGTACAGCTTTACTTTAGACATTTTCTCGAGTGCAACTTTCTGTCGAACACCACGCCCACCAAAAGAGTACCATTGGTACCCTTTTAGCAGTGAAAACGCAAGCCTAATAAAGGTGACCCGTACCGTACCGTACTGTACCAGTCAGTGGAAACAAGCCATAAGCTTTACCTGTCTAGGGACTGCAGATGGAAAATAGCAACATTGCTAAAATTTGGCACTATTCATCTTTTCTTTTTGAGGTTTTTTTTGTATTTTTTGTGCATGCCTCTGTTAAATAAATAAATTCAAAGTAAAAAAATTGCTGGGTTCCACACAATTCCGCCATGTTGTCCCAACACAAATCGATTAGGTTAACTTAATTGTTTTTGCAAATTTAAGTGAATTGAACATAAATCAATGAAGTTATCCTGACTAAAAAAACCTATAAGTGTGTGAATTCAGCTCATTTTAAATTTTAAAAACCAGCAAAAATATTTTTTGGAAAGGAAATAAGCAGAATAATCAATAGCTTGCTTTGTGTCGGGCGATTCTTTGCGTCCACGTCTAGAATCTGTTGATTATCCCGTACTTTGCCGATCTGTTGGAAAAGAAATAAAAAGCTGATTTGCATAATGTTCCTGAATGTATTGTTTATTAGCTTTCGCCACTGGCAGCGCCAGCAAACAGCCTCTTGTGAATTTGCCCATTAATTTGTTTCCAAACAATCAGCATCTGCAATTATGCATTGATTGTGTCATTGACCCTCAAGCACTCCATCACAGATAATCCAAATTTCTTGTAGCAGCAGACAGATGGACATCCAGAAGGCAGAATGATGCTGTGAAAGATCTATCCTGAAGATGCATCAGTGCCATGATTTTCGCTTTTTTTCCTCAATGACAGGATTTAGTCTCTAAAATGAATGCTAAAACGATGCTCCGGTGCCACCTGCTGCCATCTCATGTTTGGCTTACTCAGATTGCAGGCGATGGCGACAAACAAAACAGCTTGAGGATAGTGATACATCTGCCTCTTTTTGTTCGCAGGGACACACTGGTCTTCCAGGTCCAATGTAAATATAAATACCGCATATCCATTTCAGCAAAACCTGTGGCCAAGCGTGGTAAATGGATTTTGCTGCACACAGCTGGATGCCGTGTATAAAAAGTTAGCAAAAAAAAATCCAGTTTCGATTCCAATGTCTCAGTCCACCAAGTTAAAGCAAAGCATATGATAATGATTTCTCAGTGGCAGATATTCGATTATACATTCAGAAATGATTCCATAATTTAAGCCTAATGCGTGACTAATAGCGTCTTCCCCTATCTCCATCATCGAGGCTCTTGTTTTTAATGATCTTCTATTGTGCAGATTTCAAGAGTTTGTTACAAGTTTAAGAGTTGGAGAAAAAAAAGGATCCAAAAGACGGGATTCACGCTGTCGCTCAGCCAAAGGAAGTTTTAATTGGTGCCCTGGGGAGAGACAGTCTTTACATTTGCAAACGCCTGCCTTTGTAGCAAAGACAAGAACTTGAGCGCCCATTGGGGACGATGAACAGTTATGTTGACAAAAAGTTAAAAGGGCTTAGCTGCAATACATACCAAATGTGTTTGTCTGCCAGTTCATTACGAAGCTGAACATTTTCTGTGACAGTTAAAGGATGTGGTGTTGTTGCCTTTAGACTTAAAAGATAAGGTGCATTTTTTTCCCATTTTAACTGTACATGTTAACCCTGCTCCCATTAATTGCAATAAAAGAGCATATACAGCATATAGAGGACTTCTAGAGGTCTCCATAATCCTGGACCAGGCTGTATCCTGAGCAGATGCTCTGATGGACATGAAGAAGAGGAGAGCATGAGACTGATTCCTGAAAGACCCAGTGACAGACAAGTCCAAGCAGTGATCACGTGGGCCAGCTTGTATACCCGCCAGTGACCTACTCACACCTGGAGCTTCTCCATGATGGACGTCAAGTATTCTCCGGCACCTAGACTGCAGCTCTGCACAAGTAGTTTGGCCAGACGAGAAATGGTTGTGCCTGGTATCTCTCAAGGTTTTTTATACTTCACTTTTGTCAATTGGTGAAAGTTTTGTTCCTCGCCACTGTTGGTACTGGCTTGCTTGGTTTGGGACTTGTGGAGCTGCACATCAATGGATTTGCTCTTCAGTGTTTGGACTTTCAGCAGTGAAATTTAAACCACTCCGAACTGAACTATACTGAACTTCAGTTTTGAAAACTGGACTGACACAGTTTCAATTCACTAGAGCTTCTATGTTAAGCTGCTTTGGCACAATCTACATTGTAAAAGCGCTATAGAAATAAAGATAAATATATTTGGACTGGGTAAAAATATATAGATTTATCAATCTGAATTGATCTCCTATTTAACAAAACAATATATGCATTCTTTACTTAACAGATTGTTAATATCATTTATACGTTTCTCACTGATGTCGCCATGAAGTTGCTACACTTAAAAAAAACAAAAAAACAAAAAGGAGAAAGTATTATGGTAGAAGGTCACAGTAGCCAATTAAAGCATTTCATCTTGAAAATCAATGGCCATAGAGCGAATGGCTGAGCCTGGTCAGTACCTGGATGGGAGACCACATGGAAAAAAACTAGGTTGCTGTTGGAAGTGGTGTTAGTGAGGCCAGCAGGGGGTGCTCATTCTGTGGTCTGTGTGCGTCCTAATGCTCCAGTAAAGGGAAGGGGACGCTATACTGTCAGTGAGCGCTTTCGGTCTTTCGGATGAGACGTTAAACCGAGGTTTGGACTCTCTGTGGTCATTAAAAATTCCATGGCTCTTCTTGTAAAGAGTAGGGGTGTAATTGAACCCCCCGTGATTGTGAAGTGCTTTTGGGTGTATGGCCATACACGATAAATGCGCTATATACATGCACATTATATTACTTTAAATGTTTACCTTAAGACTAACAATGTGCACTAGCAAATGAAACATTATACATTTTGATTTCATGTGGACTTTAATGTACACTGCAAAAAATGCTTTTCTTACTTAGATTTTTTGTCTTGTTTCTAGTCCAAATATCTAAAAATTAATAAATCAAGAAGAACTTTCTAGACAAGCAAAACATGTTGTCTTGTTTTAAGAAATAATATGCCAAATTGAAGTGAGTTTTTCCTTAAAACAAGCTAAATAATCTGCCAATGGGGTAAGCAAAATAATCTTGTCAAAAGGAAAAACAAGATTATTTTGCTTACCCCACTGGCAGATTATTTTCCTTGTTTTAAAGGTGCTGTATGTAAGTTTTTGACTCTTCTAAAGCATAAAAATACCATAATATGTTTGCAGATATTTAAGAAACATCCTAAGTGAACACTTGTTTAACTGAAAAACAATGCTGAAGTCAGATATTCTGCTTTGAAAATGTTTTTTTTTCCATGCCAGAACTCTGTCTTTTTTAGGTAAATTTAACCTGCACAATGCCAGTTTAGCCAATTATATTTCAGCACACCGGGTTGCCTTGTTGGAAAACAGCGTATTTCATTTATTCATTCAGAAAGGCTTTGAAAGCATGCGGCCGTGACTGAAAATGGACAATATCAGACGTCGAAATGAGACAGATTCAGTTCAACATAAGGTTATTAATTAGCAAATGATATAAATATTACGAACGTAAACATTAGGTGAGCAGGTTACATTGTTATCTCGTGTCCTAACAACACGCAAACAGCAGTTTGGCTGTTTGCACTAGACGAAACATGATAGAAATTTAAATACAGCCTTTCAGAAGCACAGATTTTGCACTCACTCATGAAACGGTAAGGTTTAGAATCTATTCAAACTCACATTGTTAGCATTTAGCACTGAATAAAACACACAAGGTTTACCTGAGGTGATCACTGTCATAGTTTTCACATGTTCAGCTGTGAGAAATAGAAGCCGTTTATATTATATCAATTCGAGGTGTTGGTTAGAACCAAAACTCCTTTTAATATGGAAAATATTCCTTCAATCGCGTGTCGTTGCTTTTATTTAGAACACGGTTTAAATCACTTGCTCCTGTAATCAATCTGGCATCCCACATGTGCATTTATTTTGATCTAGGAGTGCAATATCTAGTTCAACCACTGGGTGTCAAACATCCATACTGCACCTTTAAGGAAAAACTGACTTAATATTGGCATATTATGTCTGAAAACAAAACATTATGTATTGCTTGCCAAGATAATGTTTCTTGATATAAGAATTTTTAGATATTTGGACTAGAAACGAGACAAAAAATTGGAAGAAAAGCCTTTTTTGCAGTGTAATTAAAAGAGGGTTTCTGTCACCAGCATCTATATTTAAATATAATTCCATGTTTGACATTTTAAATGAAATATTGAAAACTCATTAAATCTGAGTCGAATCAAAGCTTTTGATCCATTTTGTGACAACTTACTGAACATCCACAATAATGTAGTTATGATAGGTTCTTTTACAGAGCTTATAAAATGTGTTAAGTTATCCAAAATGTGCCAGGAATGCCTTTCTGACAGAGGATTTGAACTGTATCGGGTAACCTTACCCATATAGAAATGAAACACAGGCTCATTGTGAATACGTAGCCACGTATACATTTCTGCAGAACATGAATTATGTAGCCAGAGATACATATGGCTGCATTTCGTCTTTAAACTGAACACTACGGGGCAGTATAAAGGCTCGTACAAATCGGGATGCTTTTTGTTTGCGTTTATCGTCAGCGTTTTCCAGCGTTTCCTTTTTCCGGATTCAAACCCAAGCGATTTTCACAGGCATCGAGCAGAAAAGTATGCAAAATCACTCCTTGACGTTAGATGGCGCTTTACAACATTAAGCTCCTGACACCCGCTTGTAACAGAGAAAGAAGACAAAGCTTCAGCTCTAGCGATGAAGAAATGATTATTGTTCACCAGTGCAATAAGCAGCTCCACGTTCATCACGCCTCTGGGCATCTTCTTCAGTGTGCGCTCACATTGACAGTGTTGCGTTTGAGCGCCTCCAAGTGCTGTTTACTGTAACTTTAGCAGCTCCGTGCACGTGAACAAAAGTGGCAATCTGATTGATGGAGAAGGAAACGAGCATGAGGCGTTTTTTAAAAATGACGCTTTTGCACCTGCCGTTTTGATTGTTGGTGTGCATGATCACACTGACGCCCTTTATTTAGTCACGAGGCGTTAAATGTCAACGGAAAACGCGAGCAAAAAACGTCTCGGTGTGCACGGGCCTTAAGGCTTCTGTTTCTTTTTGCACCACTAGCTGACCGCTTACCTCCGTCTAGATGGCTTTTCCGCTGTTACCAGTTTGGACTTTTGGACTTGCGATGCAGAGGAGTTGACTGCAATGATTAGGTTAATGTCCGGTGAAGAACGTTTCCAAGAAAGCAGGTAAAACAAAAACAAAAGGCAAAAACTACAATAAACAAGTAAATAACAGGGTGAGAACGTGGTAAGTTCTGAAAACATGGTAAAAATCAGGTGGCCGCAATGGTTTAGTTTTTTCTGGATTGCTTTTAAAAACACTATTGATTGGGTTTAGGGAAAGGGGTGGGTAGGAGGATTAAATCAGTCGGTCAGTCAGTCGACATCGGCCTCTGGTGGATTTACATGAGAAGAGAATGTGCGAATGGCACTCGCGAAAGAAATTTGAGATCTCAAAAAGCAAACATAGTGGCATTTGGTGAATTTGGAAAAACAAAAACTTACCACCTGGGACCTATTTCATTCCAGAAATGTATACAGGGGTACATATTCATAATGAGCCTGGGTTGTAGAAATTTGATACATTGAAATTTATGCAAATTACATTTTAGTTAATATCTAAATTTCACATATATGTCATGTATTCAAACATATATTTCAAAATATTGCAAAAATGCAATATACTTTTATTATTTTTATACATACATTTATTTCAATCATTAGAATATACCATTAAAATATATTAGATATGTCCTTAAATGTTAATTTATGATCTTATAAAAGTGGCTTATAGCATTCATTTTACCTATACTGCAGTTGAAGTACATTTTAGCAGATTTACAAATATGTAGGCTGAGGCATGCATTTCCAATTGAGCCTGTGTTGCCATATCCATATTACATTTATATTTCAGTCAAACCGCACCAGAGTTTGTTTAGACCCTGCTTAAAAGAGTCTCGCTCCACTTATTTAGAGAGCACACCAAGAGTTGAAAGGCAGTGTTCATATTTACTCAAATAACCCGTACTAACAGAGCGTTCGCACCAGAGTTCGTTTTAATCAAACTGAACCTGTCAAGTGTGAACATACCCCTTAGGCCCTCCTAAAGTGAGCGCTGCTGTAAGCCGGTACTTTTTTCGATATTAGTGAGCTGCAGCAAACAGGACAAAAGAGCAGGATTGCAAAGCCTTAAGAAATGTACATCAAGGAGGGTACATGAAGTGCAATGGGCTGAAATAACAATGGCTCAGGGAGGTGAGATTGACAGGCAGCCATCACACATGAGTAATTACCTGCCACTTCACATTTCACTTCTCAGTCAAATCCTTGAAAGGTCATGGGTGCCATTTGTGGGTGTACAAAAAATGGAAGTAGAGGTTCATGCTGATGGAAGCCTATGGAACTCTTGCATTGGTGTAGAAGTGAAAGCTGTTTGGAAAGTCAGAAGTCAGACCATTGGAAAGGGTGTTGTTTGCTGTCCCACACTTTTAGTTTTCTTTTCTTACACCAATTTAGATGAATACTGTTTTGTGGGCAAAAATATATAATTGATATAAAGACTAATATTTTTGTCATTTATTTTAAAGGTATAAGAAACCCTCAAGTTCTTTTTTGAGGTTTCAACAGATTTGTGGTTGTTGAGCATCATTTAAGACAATGTTAGCACCTGCTGGCTTTAATTGTGGATAAACCTGGATAATTTTGAGCTTTTGTCCGCTCATTTCATCTTCCGGGTTTAAAATTATTTTTGGGGCTGGATCAAAATCGATGACGTAGCCAAGTGATAATGTGTCAGTTTCGGTTTCGATTACTCATAGCTGAGTTTTCTTATCCTATGACAAGACCCTGCTTCTTAATTATTCATGATAGCATGTGCTTTCCCAAGACAGACCTGGCAAGCTGTGAGACCGCGGCCACGCACGGCAAGCAGTAGTTGGTTGTGTAGGGTCGTATGTGTTTGTCTCCATGATCCACATGGTTTTCCCCATGATGCTGTCAGGTCCAATAAAGCAAAGCTGTTTGTGTGTAGCGAGCATTAAAATGATAACTTAAATACTTCCCTAAAAGATAATAAAACTTGATGAACGCTTTAAAAATAACCTTAATACATCAATCTTGCACTTAAATGTTTTTTTTCATTAATTTAAATATTCATTAATTCATTAAATTTCCTTTGGCTTAGCGGAATGAACCGGCAACTATTCCAGCATATGTTTTACTAAGTGGGTGCCTTTACAACCGCAACCCAGTACTGGGAAACACCCATACTCCCGCATTCACACACACATACACTACGGCCAACTTAGCTCATCCAATTCACCTGTAACGCATATCTTTGGACTGTGGAGGAAACCTACGGAGACCCGGAAGGGACGTGATGGTGGAAAAAAACTGAGTGGGAGAAAAAAAAATGGGTGGGAGAAAACAAAAAACGTGATAGGAAAATATATATTTTTTAAAAATGTTTGCGTTCCCTCGCAAAACTTTTTTTCCACAAACACTTCCTGTTCACTTCATACATGTCAACCCTCCCGTTT
>CAIGQZ010004625.1:2847362-2857966 GCA_903798205.1 Danio tinwini
ATAAATAAATAAATAAATAAATAAATAAATAAATAAATAAATAAATAAATAAATAAATACATGGACATGTAACATACATTACATGCTTAGTCATTTTCATGTGAAACTGAGCAACAAATGTGTACAACTGGAAAGGAGATGGTATATAATACAATAATCGTTAGAAGCCAAAATCGAAATTGAATTTTCGATTAATTGCACAGCCCTAGTTAAAATAGGATCCAAATCCCTCTCATTTTGAGGCCTAAATGCAACGTGATGTAGGAGTTCTTACTGTAGTATTTCTCACAAACGTTACGTGAGATCTATCTATCTATCTATCATCTATCTGTCTGTCTGTCTGTCTGTCTGTCTGTCTGTCTGTCTGTCTGTCTGTCTGTCTGTGTGTGTAAAAATCTGTCAAAATGAAAGCTAATGACATAAATAAAAAATGACTATTGGGTTGTTGGATGTATCTACTGTAATATACAGTATACCTACAAATCTTTCTGTGTACATAAGTAATAAATACAGTACAACGCAGTAAACCTAGCAATACTTTTGCATCCAAATCAATTAAATCAGCTTGTGAATGTCTCCTTGTGTCTCTTTATTAAAGAAAGAGCATGTTATTTAATACATCTTGATTGCACTGTTAAGTTTTAGTGCGCTCATAAATTAGAAAAGAAATGTTCAGCTTTTCAGAGTAAGCCTGAAGCTCTTGAATGGTGATGGTAAATCAAACTCCGCTTCATGCGCTGTGTAAATCAGGTGAGAACCCTTTGTAATATTTGATTTCGCAACAAACTGCGTAACATGATTCCTTGTTCCTTGAGTTTTAATTACAGTATGTTCATTAATTAGGCTCATTTGGCACCTCAATTATGCTTTTTAATGCACTGACCTAAATCGGAGGCTAAACACATTTGGCTGTCATTGAAAACAATAGCCCTGCTGATCTTTGAGTAATTATAAGGACAATGCTAATTAATCTCTCATGGTCAGTCGATCCTGTAATGACTGAGAGACCTATATCCTCTTGACAGGTCATTTATTATAAAATCATATTCAGCGTTAAACTCATTTATGAAGTGTTTTTGTGAAATAGTATGTGCATCCTCATTACTAAAGGATAAATGGCTCATAACAGATGCTACATATATAGATCAGGGATTACCAGATACATACCAAAGCCATTTTCAGCATTTTTTGGGGGTGAACTGTTGCTTTAAGGCATATTATTTCAATTAATGTTGGTTCTGATTCTGAACCAACCAGTGAATAATTTTTCAAACTTTGATTTAAAACAAAGTAGTATATGACATGCACATTTTTAAGGGGAAGAACAACAACCATGAAGCAATTTAAAAGATAAAAAAACAAAAAAAAATCCTGGAAAAATATTAAACTTTTCAAAATGGTTGGCTGTATCCAAAGAAACTATTTCTATTTGAGTTTATATATATACACACACACACACACACACACACACAGTCACCGTCCACTTTATTAGGTACACCTCTCTAACTGCTTGTTAATGCTAATTTCTAATCAGCTATTCACATGGCAGCTACTCAATGCATTTAGGCATATAGACATGAATGGGAAGACAAGTGATTTAAGTGACTTTGAACGTGGTATGGTTGTTGGTGCCAAATGGGCTGGACTGAGTATTTCAGAAACTGCTGATCTAAGAGCATCTCTGAATGCACAACACATTGAACCATGAGGCGGATGGGCTACAGTAGCAGAAAACCACACCGTGTGCTACTTCTGTCAGCAAAGAACAGGAAACTGAGGCAACAATTCACACAGGCTCACCAAAATAGAAGATTGAAAAAAAGGTTGCCTGGTCTGCTGAGTCTCGATTTCTGCTGCGACATTAGGATGGTAGGGTCAGAACTTGGAGTAAACAACATGAAAGCATGGATCCATTCTGCCTTTTATCAATGGTTCAGGCTGGTGGTAGGGGTGTAATGGTGTGGGGGATATTTTCTTGGCACACTTTGGGCCCATTAGTAACAATTGAGCATCGTGTCAATGCCACAGACTACCTGAGTATTGTTGCTGACCATGCCCATCCCTTTATGACCAGAGTGTACCCATCTTCTGATGGCTACTTCCAGCAGGATAATGCACCATGTCATAAAGCGTGAATCATTTTAGATTGGTTTCTTAAACATGACAATGAGCTTACTGTACTTAAATGGCCTCCCCATTCACCAGATCTCAATCCAATAGAGCACCTTTGGGATGTGGTAGAACGGAAGATTCGCATCATGGACGATGCTATCATGTCAATATGAACCAAAATCTCTGAGGAATATTTCCAGTATTCTGTTGAATCTTTGCCACAAAGGATTAAGGCAGTTCTAAAGGCAAAAGGGGGTTCAACCTGGTACTAGTAAGGTGTACCTCATAAAGTGGCCATTGAGTATATATATGTGCAAAGTTTTAGTGTTCTGAGAGTGACTCAAACACATCGTTCACTGAGTGCTTTAAGGCAGTGGGTGAAGCTGATCTCTTGACTGGTAAAATTTTCAGCAGCATCATGGGTAATGCAGTTTTTTTGCACAAATTCCAATAAACAGACGGGTTCAATAAAAGCATATTCAACTGATTAACAATGTCTAACAGTTTATCAGTAATTACATAAAATCAATTTCTCTGTAGAAAAGGAAATTACGTTTTACACCCGGAAGCCAAATACTGGGCTGTATTATGAAATATGAAGTCATATTGTGTCTGAATTGAATGAAAGAGTGTTGTGATTATGAGAAATGTCCATAAAAATTACATTGTAATTTTATGATGCAGAAACAGGTTTCACAATCTGAATTTAAAGTCAAGATGTAAATATTTCAAGCATGTTGCTTTATTAAGCGTAGATGAATAGACCAAAAGTTTGGCCAGTCCAACAGGAAAATAAAGACGGCCTATGGCTACCTACTACCTACATACTAAAACCATATACTGTAGCATATAAATAACCTCAGTGTACCCTGTGGTGGCTGTGTGGGAGTTAGTATGGAGGAGTGACGGATTATAAGTTTCTTATAGTGTTGGAGATTCAGAGATAATAATAAAGACAGTAAATCTCTCAGAAGGCTTCAGTTTGTCTATAATTAAGTAGAGTGCTGTGCTCTCTGACTTCTCCCAGCTGAATCCCACAGCATCACAATCACTTACGAAAAATGTTTTCATTTTGACAGTAGCCTTTGAATAATTTGCCAGTATGCATAGAATATTAACTCAAAATGTTCCTAAATACTGCATAACTTGAATCGCTCTTTTCTGCTGAACCTGCTAAGGATGTAACAAGCACATGCAATGATTGATTTTGAGAGAAAAATGTGCATTGGAATACTGAATAAAACAAAGAATTTAAAAAAGCAGATGCAATTTGTTGGCCTCTTACACCTTTGGTGAGGTGTATTATGTTCTGTCACATTGCCTATTGATAAAAGCATTGCTCAGAAAATCCATTAACAAGGAATTGAATGGCATTATATGATAGTATATTAAGGTAAACTTAAGCAGTTATGATGGCTGTGTTGTAAAATTAACTATTGACATAGATTTTCAATTATTGAATCGCAGAGAGGACATTAGTTTGGTCTGGAAGCAGACAGTTAGGAATGGATTAAATGTTTTATAACACTGCTGTGCAAATTAATTCAACTTAGAAATGAAAACAACATGGAGGAGAAATTGTATTAGTATGTAAAAGTGGTGTAATTACAATGTAATAGCAATGTAATTACACTGTAATGACATAGTAATTAAGTTTGCAATTATATATGTACTGTCTATATTTACATATACAACTATACTATATAATTCAATGTAATGATATAGAAATTACAATGTTACGACAGTAAATACATACAAGATAAAAGTTAGTAATTACATTTTACATACATGTTACGTTTACACACATCCACAAATTACCTGTAAATGCATCAGCTTTTTACAGTGTAATACTCACTACTCAAGTACTTTTGAAAGGGCTACTTTTAACTCATACTTTAAGTAATATTTACAACAAATACTTTTACTCTACTTGCACTAGATTTTTAGACAAGTAATGGTACTTTTACTTAAGTATTATTTTTCAGTACTCTTTCCACCACTGGTTGTAGGTATCGCCCCTGTAGTACTTTTTTAAGTTGTTTGTCTTATTTCCCTGTCCTATTTTGACTTGCTCCCGAATCTACCCCTACTATCTGTCTGTTACTTTCTTTATATGTGATGCATAATTTCCATCCATACTCCAAGCACTGATCAACGTCTTCAGTACTCTTTAATTTTCTAGTCTAATCTCAAGCCTTGGCAAATAACTGAGAAAGCACCAATGTAGACTCCTTACAAAGTATACGCTTATTTCACGCGACCGGCATTTTAAAACGCGAAAGCAAGGCTGCAGTGGGAAGAAACCTGGAAGTATAGGATTAGCACTGTAAACACTGCAACAATATGCTGTGGACTATAAACCTCCAGCTGTTGCTGCGACTTCAAAATGCAGAAATGGTGTAAACAACACTTTAATATCATTCAGTTCAGTTTAATTGAAACAATTAAAAGCATATTAGGCATCAAACAACATCACAATATCTTTAAGAGTAACCCGCTTAAGTGTCCTCTTAGACTTCAGTTCTTGGCAGCAGGTAAACACCGTAGGGACGCTTCCCTGCTTCAGCCTTTGTAACCTGGTGAGCGATATAACAATGCAGTCCTCTGTAGCACACCCTCGTGTTGTCTTTAACAGTGTTGTCCCGGTACTGAAGTTTTAAAAACGTCCATTTCCCGCTAACATTTAAGCGCCGCTGAGCGCGCTTATAAACACAGCTGATTTGCTGTGGTATTCACCAGTGCTCAACAGAATGATTGTGAAGGTTAACAGTTAACAGCTCTTCACAGATTGAAAACACACACATAGACGGACATTGGAGCGTTTTAAAGCCGTGAAGTTCTGTCATCAGCGCCAGCGGATCGCTCGTCAGTGTTTGCACTTAGTAAACACCGGTGAGGTGACCTTCACCATAGTGATTTTTTGTTGAGCACATGAACACAATGGCCAATCAGCACTGTTTAAGAACTCCATGAACAGTGTCTTAAATGTTAATGAGAAATTGGCGTTTTTTATATTTCATTACAGAAATTTTGTATCGTGACAAGTCTAATATAGTGAAAGAATCAGTTCTTTAACTTGAGTTTGATGAATGGCATTTAAAATGTGTGTTTGGGAAGGAAAACCTAAGCTAAGTAGTGCCATTTCCCTTAACTTGGCTGACAATGAGGTAAAATAATCCTTTTTATTTTCACTATTCATTCAAAACTGACCTTCGGGTCGCTGGGAAGGCGGTAAAATCATAAATTTGTGTCACTTTCTCTTCGCTGATAAGATATACAGCCAGGTACACAACCGCAGCCTCGATTTCACTGTTAATAATGGCGGCCACGTGAAATCAGTCTATTTTACAGTATTTTAAAAATACAAAAATACAAGACACTAAAGTATTTTGATATAAAATATTAAGCCATTTTCATAAACCCTACCAAAATACTATTTTGTATTTAAAATATATATTTGAAATACACGTATCATAAATGCTGCCCATCCCTGCCTACATGAATACACTGCTGATAGGATTCCCTACATCATTGGTCCTCAACCACTGGGCTGCCAACCGGTACCTGTCTGTGGATGAATTAGTACTGGGCTGCACAAGAAATCATAAAATATTTCCATATTATTTATTATCTGAGTCTGAACGATCTTTTACTTTGATAAATGTTTTATTTTGAAAAAAGACCCTATTCTCTCGGCTATCTTGCTCACTTGAGCGCCCAAACAGATGTCTTTGGAAAGTTTCTTTGCTAAGGGAAAAAGGCCCAGTAATGGACCCGCAAACTGCCAAGGAAAAGATCCGAAACCCATTTGTCATCAAAGCAGTTGAGTCCACCATGATTGTGCAAGAAGATCAACAGCTGGAGATCGCAAATGATGGCTGCCATTTGGGGCCGTTCGCATATCGCGTCTTTTCTGGAGTTCGCATAATTTCTTTGTTTCCAATAGAGGTGCGCGCACGTGCGGTGCAACGCGCTCATGCCTTCCAGACACACAGTTGAATGAACCCTGCGAGCACACCATGAGTCACATGACAAAAACTGACCGATCAGCTTCAGCTTGTATGGAATTTACAGATTTCGCTAAGACAAACACTGAACACCTAAACACTGCAGTGCTTTGTAATTTTCTCCATAAATAAAATTTGTATCAGAGTTACAGCAAAGTTTTGTCAGCTTGTCATTCTCTGAGAAAATGTTTGATGGTTGCCTAGCAACCTACAACCTACGAAACACCCCGCCCACCATTGGTTCATGGTAAAATTGTCAAGTGTTGACCGGTCTGCGGTGATAAAAAGGTTGAGGACCAATGCCCACCATGAATACACACCGTTAGGATTCCACAGTGGATGCCTTCTTGTGGTCAGATGCAGAAATTCATGCGGAGCACAAACTCTCAAAGTGCATTATGGGTATTCTCTAGCCACTGAGTGTACATCGATTGTACACCAGTTATTGTGGTGCATAATGAGATTGATTGACTGCACTTCAGAATATCCACTATGGTTTTGGACACTACAACTGGTTGCTGAGGTTGCTCCCTCAAAAAGTGCACTATTTAAGGGCCAGAACCATAGACTGTAAAAAGATATGTACGTAGTATCAGTGACGTCACCCATAGGTTTCTGAAGAAAGCAAATTAAGCAACAAGTAGGAATGGCCAACCCTTTCGTTCACGTGTCATCGCACACACCGGGGGTGACCGAATAAGGGCAAAGAGGCGGGGCGTGAGCGGAGCTACAAACGCATGCTAGCATTTTGCTTAAATGGGCTTTTCTTTGGGAGAAACTCTTAAACCTTTATTATCTGCAACTCGTTTGTGTTCTGACCACATGTGCTTTGCTGTATACTTTATCAATAAAGTTTTTAGTCTTTTAAAAACACTGTTGTAATACATTGAGCCACTAAGCAATGTTCTTATGACGCTTTTGTACAGGAGGAAAACGCGAAATACTTCCAAAGTCTTAAAATTTGGTCTGTGTTAGTAAATGCAAGGCTATTTATGAAATCCAGGCATAAAACTGCATGACAACTATTCAGATGACTGTTCTATAGCCTACAACTAATCAAACTGTCAGAATCTGGAGTGCATTCAAGTTCTAAACAAAATTATGAATGATAAAGTATCTTAAGTAAAACAAATACATTTATAGATATAGCATAAAAGTATATAATTTCACTCACTTGGGAAATGGAGGCAACTGGAATGGTTTGTAAGCACAATTAAGTGCACACAGCATGCCGTATCATCTGATAACTGTAGGAAATAATTCGAAAAAGCAATTGATTGTGTAAAGCCGCATAAAACAAAAATATGATGAATTTACCGAATTCAGCAGCTAATCAGCCGGAATCAGCGGAGGTGATGAGACAGCAAGCAGCGAGATCTAGCTGTCACTTAAGTGGCCACGCCCTTAATTATGCAGACTAAATAAAACCTTGTTCTGTACCAGGTTGTAAACATGTTTTTATCAGCTGTAAAATTGGCCAATTTACCACTGCACTCAGAAAACATCTGGAGTTCCTAGTGCCAGCGCCCAAAGGCGAGTCGATGAATTGCAGTTTTAGTTACTTCCGTATTGGCTTCCCGAGGGAGAGCTGGAGGTTGCCGCTTGGCTAGAACATGACCGACCGTAAGGTTTTATCACCTTAGGCTAGTTAGCTAGTCTGGCCTGTTTTTAGGTTAATGTTGAATTGAGTCGGCAGAGTTGTAGAATCGGCATTGGTCATCGGTTGAAGAGTGTGCTCTGATTGGCTATTCAGCAACAAATCAGAGTGTGAGATTAATAACTCAAGTGATGTAGTAAGGAAGCAATTTAAGTAAAAAAAACACAAAGAGGCTGGCTGTAATTTCACTAATTTCTCAAACATTTGCAAAGAATATGGATTGTTTGATTATCAGCTATATTTGCAAGAGAGAATCCCCCCATAGTGAGTAACAATTACTGTGATAATCTTACTAAATGTTGCTTTATTTACACTTTGAATGAATGCGTCAGACGTTCCGGCTTCCCTTTGAGGAATGAGAAAAGAGACACTGCCCCCTGTGAAAACATAAAAGATACATCCTCTCACACAGGTGCATAACATGCACTCTCGTTTCAGTCAACTGCTATCCCATTGGTCCATTTTTTGATCCAGATGAGACCAGATGCGATCTGATGCAGGGCGACAATGCCATTCGGTTTTGTTTGCACTAGTTGTTTGTCGTTGGCTTGGTGTGTACCAGTCTTAATGGTACAGAGGGCACTTTTGGATACAGCCCAAAACAGTCACATGCATGAAACAAGACATGCATTTGTCCCCACCTATGGACATTACCATGTAACTTCTATAAACAATCACTGATCTAATGTTTGAGATTCAGACCAGAGCTTTTTATAAAACCCTTTCTGAGTGCCTCTGTAGAGTTTTGTTTGCTCTGGTGTGGGTGTAAAACTTTTCCCAGTCTGTCCACTTTACACAACTAAACCTGGCACACAAAGGACTCCACTGTGAACACCAGATCCTGTTGCACTTCAAGCCTTTGTTGCAGTTTTAAAAGGTCTTTAAAGGATGAGCCTGTGCACACATCAGCAGTTTATCAATACAGAAGTCAGACGCTCAACACAGCTTCAGTCAATATTGAATCAGTGGCTTGTTTGATTCTCCTGATGTTAAGCACAATGAGTAAACCTGTAATCTAATCTTTTTTTATCAGTTAATTACTTAGAGAAGATCTGATTTCTTAACATTTGCAGAGCTGAAGTATAGAGTCTAGTCAGTGCAGCACTACATTTTTAACAGGAATGTCCTTACAGAAAAAATAGATAACGCCAGCAAAGACAAATTCAAGCATTTGCTTCTCAGATAATTCTCACAGAATACATAAAAGTGTTTGCTTGGTTGTTGTAACCCTATGTCAAATACAGACAAATTCAACTGTTGGGTTAAAAAGTGTAATTAAAGGGCACCCATTTAGCCCCTTTTTTTAAGATTTAGGATAACTCTTTTGTTTCTCCAGAATGTGTCTATAAAGTTTCAGCTAAAAACACCCATCAGATTATTTAATATACCTTACCTAATATTGTAATTTTCTGCTCTGAACAACTATGTAGCTGTTTTTGTTGCCTGTGTGTTTAATGGTTGTTCTCCCTGCCCACAGTTCCCACATGCCTGTCAGAGTGGGCCTCAAAATGGGAAAGATTTGCATCCTATTTTAACGTCAGAAAATTAAAGAAAGAGACTCATTGTCTCATTCTATTACATGACAGTGGACACAATATACCTACACAGTTCTGTCCAAACAGCTTACAAAAGATGATTTTTATCATAGGTGCCCTTAAATTTAATAGAATCTTTTACGGAGAGATTTGCTCATGTTTGACCCAATGTTGGGTTACAACAACCCAGCATTTCTAGAGTGTATCTTGAATGCAAACTAAGTTGCTCTGGTAGTGGCTTGTTGGTCTAGTGGTATGATTCTCGCTCAGGGTGCGACAGGTCCCAGGTTCCAATCCCAGGCGAGCCCTTGCAGTTGTCAGGTGGTTTAAAGGGCATTATGGCTTTCACAGAGGCCTGTTTCAGAGAATGCCAGTTTGTCAGCATATAGTATTGCCATGTAAAGCTCTTGTTTTAGTGCAGCCATAGCCTAATGGTTAGAGCCTTTGATTTGGCCTGCCATCCCATCTGAAAAGAGAGGGAGAAGGATGGGGAAGTTTGGGGCGAATGCCTTCATGAGAGATAATAATTTCTAATTGATCAGAACATTTTGTTAGTTTAATTGTTGAGCTACAAAAAAAGCTAACTCAAAATTAAATGATTTATTTTGTTGCTGTAAATGAATTAGATTTGTGATATGTACTGTAACCCCACAGATGAAGGACAATGCAGAAGATTTTGATGAGCAAATCAGGCGTGGCAAAAGCAGATGTATTTTTTTATTTTATTTTTATATATGAATAAATTAGGAATTTACCATGCCAACTTTACGGTAACAGTTTGGTATATTTACCTTTAGCCCACCACCCTCAATCAAGTTTGGTTTTTTGCCCTTCATAAGAAAATGTTTGGGCACCCCTGGGTTAGAAAGTTGGACTTGCGATCCAAAGGTCAGAGGTTTGAGTCTTGGTACCAGCAGGGATTGTTTGTGGGAATATTCACCCCATTACCACAGCTGAGGTGATTCCCTTGAGCAAGGCACTGAATTCCCAACTGCTCCCCGGGTATGTGTTCATGGGTGTAAAGCGGGTCACACACCGGATGTGCTGCTCAGTGTTGCAACACAATGCGCACATGACAGTTGGAAGTATCGCAATGAAACTATTTAGATGGCGCTTTGTGGCGCGGCAGAAATATGAACAGTGTCCTGAGTCTATGTTAAGAATTCTAAAATGCATGGCGCAGCACCATTGAGCGGCACATCTGGTGTGCGACCCCCTTAAAGGGTCACGAAACACCAAAATACATTGAGATACAGGCATATATATATGTATATGTATATATATATATATGGG
>CAIGQZ010004625.1:2858366-2884213 GCA_903798205.1 Danio tinwini
CCCACGTTGCTAAAAACACTATTAGGACACATATATTTCACAAAAAAGTGAAAATTGGTTGTTTTTGCTTTATTTCGAGCAAATTCATTCTTTCGGTTTGAAAACATTTTTTGAAGCTGCGTCACGGCCATGAGATCATTGTGTAAATTCCAGCATGGAGACTGGATGTCTGTACAGGCCATTACAATGCGACGTCATTGAGTTTTCAGCATTAATTTATGAGAAAGACTTGGTTAGGCCCAATCAGTGCGCTCTATTGTGAATAAGATGCAACTTCATTAATATGCATGATATAGCTTCGAAGACGGTTTTTACCCGTTACCCATTACAGTGTTCAGACGGCAGAGAGACGCCACAGTGTGTTGCCAATCGTAATTAAAACAAGTGGAACAAGAAGAATTGTTCAGAGACCTGGGTCGTCAGTGTTTATAAATGTGCCGCAACATAGCTTTTGTTTCCATTTCCCTGCGATGAGAGCACAGCTCGCGTGTTGAGTACAGTGGTCTGCTAATACGTGACAAAAAATATGCTAGTAAGGAAATTTTTTTTTACCAGAGAGCTTTTTGCATCTGAAAATGGTGAAATTCAAATTTGCTACTCGTCTTTTAAAAAAGATGCAGCTATGGTTTGTGTTGATTTTTCTGTCTACAGATTTGGTGAGTGTGTGATCAATGTTCTTTGTTTATGTTTATTCAGATGGCAAAGTTAGTATCATCAGCAGTACTTAAAATCAGTTTTAAAAGACATACTTTAGCCAAAATGATTTAGTTACTAAATTTACAGTAATATCACTACAATATTATGGACTGAAAGATCAGCTGCTCTCCAAATGTAAACATGTAAACACCTTAGTCAAACCGTCCATGTAGGATTTTCGCTATCTCTGCACCTACCGAGACAGTGAAGGACCACAGACACCTGCATCGTGAAATGCTGAGGTTTTTTTTCTCTCCCTTTCGGCTTGCGGTATCAAATTCCATTAAAACAACACTCTTCCAGCAGTTCCTTGCATCCAACATCTAGTTTGTCACGGGGGGCTTGCATGAAATGTTTCTGAATGAAAGTGAAAGAGCCAAACTGCAGTTAAAGTTGACAAATTTAAAATGAAACCCAAAATTACATGGCACTCCAAAGGAAATGTGGATAGCAGGGTGACAATGATGTTAATCGAATTATGTGCTATAACATGTACAATGGGAACATGAAAGGAACATTCAAAAAGCGACGCATTTAAACATCTTAATCATATTATTGTCTTATTTAGATCAAGGCAAATAATTCAATTACTGATGTCTATGTAAATGTAGTCACTGTCTATCTTCCCTGCATTTGTATTTAAGTTGCCTCTGTGAAAATCAGCGTGTGCACATAATGAAACTCCCTATTTCATGCAAACCCTTTAGTCTTTAGCCACTCGCCACTCCCACCTAAACAAAACAAATCTCCTTTATTTTTTAACCACTTTGTTTTCATTTTAAAACTCACACACCATATATGAAGTCTGATATGATGCATTAGTGAAAAACATTCAGATAGAATTGTGAAATGTGTTGGAATGCCAACGCAACAGTGTCACCATGGTAACTAAGAACAATAAAACTAAACTTTCCAGCTTTAGGCCTATTGACACCTCCACATATCTCTAATCCTGACTGATTGATTTGATTGCAGCAATCCAGACTCCAGCGTTATTTCAGGCCCTCAATGACGTGCACGTTCAAGATGTCATAAAAGTGCTCTGAAACATAATAAATATATCTGAAGACAAGACAGTGCCATTACTCTGTCGGGCTTATGAAAGCAGTGAATATTACAGTGTGTGATGTTAATTACAGCTGAGGGTGGATTGTAAAGCATTATGGGTTTAATCCAATAACTCAGACCTCACAGTGTCACTCTACTTCCTTGGCTTTGGCTTCTGTAAGGCTTGTCAGTGTTTAATGGTTACTTTATTTAGTACACTTGTCCATTAAGGCTAACATCTAATCAACTAATCATGCAACCCCACATGCAGACTGAGTCAGAAACCGCCTTATAGACAAATCAATGCTTTGGATAAATGTTGTGCCTAACAAAACACCTTATGCCACCCATGCTTTTTGCACAAACTCCACAGTTCCTTTCACACAATACAACTTTTTATCATAAAGTTTGCTGTGATAAGCACAATACATGACATAGAGAGTTTGCAGGTACCTTAATATTTAGTCAGTTACCCATATGTATGCCAATTTGGATATTCTTCAATGTAAAGTCCATCATTGTACGTTCAATGTACTACTGACAATGTTTTTTTTTTTTTTGCGTATTAAACTGTCTAAACCAAGGGCCACCAATGTTGGTCCTGTAGGGCTGGTGTCCTGTAGAGTTTAGCTCCAACTTGCCTTAATACAACTTTGCGCTGGACGATTAATAGAAAAAAGATCACAATCTCGATTCAACCCTACACACAATCTTAATTCTGCTTTTCTACGATTCAGCCAATTACATTTTCAAGGTCAGGAGAGAAGTGTAAAGGCAGTCGCACAAGTCTTCACATTGTTTTATATACTTTGCTCAGCAACATGGACACGTCCAAATGGTGTTAAAAGTGTCACATACTGTATTATAAGTTATAATTCACCCAAAAATGTAATTTCTGTCCTAATGTAATGATGTATTCGTGGCCGCAATATCACGCATGAGCTGAAATACTGTTTGTTAACCTCAGAGAGGACACATGCGCGTGCCGGCCGAGTCTACTTTAGTGAACAGAACCTGCATAGGCTGTGAATAACAAGTAATAAAGTTGTAAATAACGTTCAGTTTGTTCTACAGAGCGATCGTTTGAGAGCCGCGCGAGAAGTAGGATTTACATGTATGTTTTTTTTTCAGAGTGACAGCAGCCATAACACTCGGCAGTGAAAGTGAAACCGGCGAGTTCACACTTAGCTGATGATTGATTATAAAGCTTGTTTGGCATGCTGTCCTGGGTGAGAGCCCTAAGCTTATAAGATCCACGAGCCCGGGGCTCCCTCTCATTTGCAAGGTGAGAGGGGAGTTTGAGCTCAGGTAGATCTCGAGAACTCCTCTGCTGTAGATAATGAACAGATAGTGATTGCTTTTAAGAAATAACTACTTACTAGGAGCATGTCTATGGTAAAGATTTGGATTAGTCACTTAACTTAAGTTGTTTTTGGATGGTGGGAGGAAGGATGCCATCACTTACTGTGAAATAACAACCAGGACATATTTAGGCCCAATCCCAATTCTACCCCTTAGCCCTTCCCCTTCCCCCTACCCCTTGTTTTGCGCGTTCACGTCAAGTGGTTTGCCTAATTCTCTTTAACTTGAAGGAGTACGGCTAAGGGCAAGCGGTATACACCCCTTCGAACAAAGATTTTTCAGGAGCACACTTGATACCAAGGGCTGAGAAATTTTCCCAGAATACACCTGCTACAAAAGCAGTATTGCTGAACTCGGAAGTAAAAAGTGTCACAATGATATACACAGGAGACCCAAATGCAGGTGAAAACAAGATGATTTATTTAAAGAGTCACAACTGGTATTGATCTCACCAGATATAGTGTAGGGCAAGGATGCTCACACCAGAATACGACATGCCAAACAGCGGTGAAAGTTCATCCGTGAACCAACGTCGTATAGCAGTCTCTCATGGATATCTCACCAGATATCGATTGAAGGGAAACGTAGCGCTATAGAGCAGCTCTCAAGGAAATCGTAGAGTTTACCCACGCTAAAGTTCATTAGAGAAGCGGATTTGGGGTGAAGTCTCTCTTAGATAATGTTGTCTTCAGAGTAGGCAGTAGTAACATCATCAAAGAGACGGAGACGTGCATAAGGTCCAAATGAAACAAGTTATGTCAGAGAGCCTCCACCAAAGCGAGCGAGAGAGTCTAACAGAAGCAGACACAGAAGTGAACAACAATGGACTGATAATGCTAACTACAAAACACTGAACATATATAGCGCGCGGAACGCGCAGCAGCTGTGACTGATAACAATAACCTGTGCGTTGAGAGTAGTAACAAAACACGTGACCACCCAGCTGATGAATGTAAACACACATACGCACACACACCATGCGGTGAATAACCCAAACAAGACACACCCACTTCCCACACACACACACACACATGCAAAAAAAACAGAAAGACCCACAAACGTGACAAGGAGATCCACAAATTAGTATTTTTTTGTCGTTATTACGAATTTTTACAACAAACAAACATATGTTTGAATATATTCATAACCACGTTCATGTTTTAACGTCATGCTTTAAATAAAAACGAAAAAAAAAACCCGATAAATTTTGCAATCTATAATCATAACTCCTGTACAGCAGTCCCACAACATTCTGACACTGGATGACACTCGAATACCCTGTCAGAAAAGTCTAGTGGCTAAGAATGAGTTTTTTACAGTGTCTGCTATAATGTTAATGTTGTTTTCGTGTGTTTACATAGATGAATACGGCCACTGTGTAAATACACAGTACAGTTACGATCTTAATGCCACATTAGATCATTATGATAACATAATATATGCCTTCAGGGATTTCCTTAAGATAATTAACAAAATAAAACACAACTGGAATAACTACAGCAGTCGCGATCATCAGATCTCATATGAAGCAAGGATCGCAATGACATATGATGACATGTGCAGGTGTTGAAGTGCTGTCCCAACTCTTAGGGGTAAGTTTTGAAGCCCTTTCCCTTAACTCTCGGTTGTAAGGGCCAAGAGTAAGGGGAAGGGGTAGGGGTACAAAAATTGAATTGGGATTGGGCCTTATTTAAAATCTGTTCAAGTCCACCATTTCATGTCTATACAAATGTAGCATTTTAACCAACAGTAGACCTACACATAAGCCTAATATTATTATTGTTGTTTTACCATATGTTTGAGAATAACAATAATAATAGCCTCCTCACATTAACTTTTATTTTACATTTACAGAATCATGAGAAAATTGTGATAAAAAAAAGATGTGATTCTCATTTTAGCCAGAATCGTGTAGCCCTAATACAACTGCCTGGAAGTTTCAAGTATAGCTAGTAAAACCTTGATTAACTTGTTCAGGTGTGTTTGATTGGGGGTGGAGCTAAACTCTGCAGGGCTTCAGTCTTCTGGGAACAAATTTGATGACTCCTGCGGTCTAAACTATGCAAAAGCCCTGTGAAAGCTGCTAAATCATATAGAGTAGGACTTTAGTAAGCAGGAAACTGTGAAATACTTCGACTAAATTTTATAAAGACACTTATCAGGAGTATTAATTATGCATTGTGAAAACACTATTGGTGAAAGCGGTTGACAAAATCACATACTTCTCAAATTTTCAGTAAAAAAGTATGCATGCCGAGTAGTATGTCCAAATTCATAGTATGCCATGAACAGTAGACAAGTACTCAGGTGACCTACTAACTTTGCTGAGATTCTGAAGCATCCATCAAATGGACAATTTTCTAACGCATAAAGCTGCATGACAGAATTTATGAATGGGACCGAAATGAGGCAACTGACATGTGATAGGTCATTTATGTTTTTTTTATCACATGTAGGTCATGTGATAACGTAAAATGGCAAAAATTATAAAGATGTGGTACATCCAAATGTCATTCATACTACTCACGTTTATATTATTAAGAACTATAAATAACTTTTCTAACAGTCATGAATAAATCTAGTATGTAGAAAATGTAGTAAAATGTAGTACACTGAAAAAAATGATGTCTGCAAACTTGTTGCAAGCAATTTATATGGGTTGAATTTAAACAAATTAAATTGAGTAATGTTCAACTTAATTTGTTTGATTAAATTCAGCCCAAATAAATTGTTTACATCCACTTAACTCAACTAAATTTAGTAAATCCAAGGAATCATCTTTAAATAATTTTTTAACTACTGGAGTAATATGCAATTTTTGATGCAGCTAGTATTTCATGAGCTAACGCCTGGTTTTGTTAATCCAATTACAAGTGGTAAATGCAGTCTAAAATACTTTAAGCTTGTCCACTTTTGACCACTTCTAAAGGTAACTGCAAACAAATTTTTTTGAACGGATTGCTTTCATAGGGGCAAACCCCTAAAGATGAATACCTAGTGGGCACCTTGATGTCAAAACAACATCAGATTAATTTGAGTCAATGTCAGTGTTAATTTGATGTCAAAACCTTGATGCCCTTTTGACCACCAAATTAGTAATGTATAATATAATAAGAAAATAGTATAAAAAACTATTATAAATCTGAAAGCTTCAATTCCAAAAAAAAATAAATAGTACACAGATTTTGTACTCCTGCAATGCATGTAAACTACATTGATGTCAAAACAACATCAGATTGATATCTAACATTGGCATGAAAAAAAAAAAAATCACATCAAAAACAAATTACAGGACTGTCCTATAATCAATTTTTGACATATTTTTTTATGCCAATGTTAGATATAAATTTGATCTTATTTTGACATCAAGGTAGTCAATTCATATCGAATCGTTTTACATTTTTGACATGTTTTTTGATGTTGTTTTGCCTGCTGGTTAGCCTTCACGGCCATACTGTGTTTTATTTTTACATTTGATTACAACACTTATCTTGTGTATAGCAGGCTATTATTTTAGTAGCTTAAATTGCACATTTCAATGTAGCAGCTTGTTTCAATTTAACCTCATAAAGGTTTAAAAACACAATAAGGAAAGCAAATGATGAGGTTATTTTCATCTTTAGGTGAACTCTCTCTTTAACACACTGACAAAAACCTTCTGGCTCCCAGAGGTTTAGGGCCAACACAGTATAAATGACTATAATTAAATTTATATAAGTATGTATATAAGTAAACATTCATTTTCTTTTCGGCTTAGTCCCTTTATTAATCTAGGGTCGCCTTTCCAGCTGCAACTCATCACTGAGATGACATCCATACATACTCATACACTATGGACAATTTAGCCTACCCAACTCACCTATAGCACATGCCTTTGGACTTGTAGGGGAAACCGGAGCACCCAGAGTAAACCCACAAGGACACAGGGAGAACATGTAAACTCCACACAAAAATACCAACTGAACCAGTCAAGGCTCGAACCAGCGACCTTCTTGCTGTGAGGCAAATGTGCTACCCACTGCGCCACCGTGCAGCTATAAGTAAACATACTGAATGAAATTTACATCAGTTTTTTTTATTCCTACAAGGCGTGTAAACATCAAACATTGGCTTAAAAAACAGATCAAAAACTGATTACAGGTCTGTCCTGTAATAAATTTTTGACATTTTTTGTTAGATAATGTTATATATCAATGTTAGATATCAATTTGATGTCACTTTGACATCAACGTAGTCAATTCACATAGAATCGATTTGAATTTTTGACATCAAGGTGTCCTGCTGGTTAGCCTTCACAGCCATATTGTGAATGCTATGCAGAGTTTTATTTTATTATTTATTTTAATCATTCATCTTGTGAATAGAAGACTATTGCATATTTCAATTTAGCAATTTAGGCGGTTCATTCTGCTGTGGCAATTCCTGATAAATAAGGGACTAAGCTGAAGTAAAATGAATGAATTTAGCAATTTATTTAAATTTAACCTCATGAAGGTTTAAATACACAAGAGGGAAAGTAAATGATAAGGTCATTTTCATCTTGGGGTAAACTCTCCTTTTAACACACTGACAAAAACCTTTTCTTATGGCCCCCGGATGTCTAGGGCCTGCACAGTATAATGACTATAATGTATATACGTAAATACAGAGACAACAAATTAATTGGATTACATAAATACATTCATATGAGGTTTATCAATTTACATAATATAATTGATTTATATTTTGCCTTCTGTAGAATATTTACATATTTACCATTTTTGTTTCAATGTCAACGCCACATACAGAGGCGTATAGGATTAAGAGAGGTGCTGTGCATTCCAATTAGAAAAATGCAAATAATTTGCAATCACTGCCACATACTCTGTCTTTGCTTTTCCACAGATACTTTTTTTTTTAAAACGAGTCTATTAATTCAGTCACAGTGTATGCTTTAAGATCAACACAGCCGCGCTCTCTCTCCATGAGAGCCAATCAAGCAAAAAGGAGAATATAAAGTGGCTTTTAATAAATTCTTCACTGCATAAATATTCATCCCTCTCCTGATCTGGGAAAATCTATTATTTCTTAAGTGACAACAATCTATGATGGGAAAGCCTCATAGGCTGTCATTTATATGCTACCTTTATCACCACCCGGGAGGAATTAGGGCCTAATTACTTTCACAAGGAGTATTGGGGAAAGCAGCTATGCACTTAGTGTGATTTGTTGATTATGTGACTCGTGAATATATGTGTGCACTTGCTTCCGAAAAAGTAAATATTTAACCAGGAGAAAATGAAAAATCATTCTTGTATGGCAGAGCGAATAATTTACAATTTCTTCCCAGCAGCCACCATCCGCATCAACTGTTTCCACAGTCAGATTGAGTCTTAGGAAAATATGACCCTCTTGGAAGGTCTAAAGGTGATGCCATCAGTATAATGTGAGTTATTCGGTGGAAAGATGCAGCGCTTCATAATGTCATCTTTAGCAAATGGGCTCCAGCGCATTATAAAGAAAAATATGCATAATTTACGGCCATGAGGAATAAACACCTCACAAATTTTTGAAAAAGACGGACATGATTTGCTTGATGCTCCTGGGGAAGCGCAAATTGCTTTCATTATTTTCCCTGAGCTTTAATGAATGTGGGTGGTGCGTATAGAATGTCCAGTAATGGATTTTAATATTCACTGCTGTGCATCAGTTCGTCATTATCATGTCTTCACGGGTGGTGCACACATTAGATTTACAACAGGTAGCCTGTAATATATGGACGACTTTGTTTTGTTAATATGCTGTAGCCGTAAAGCTTGTAAAATATTTAAAGCTCTGTTTTGTGCTATGGGGATTTTGGGCTATTTCTGTTGTATATTTCTCTGGTTTTGTACACACTGTACATGTTAAATGAGAGACAACTGCATTCATATACAGGAGTGAGTTACCTAATTTTTTATGTTGTGTGTATGGATGAATGATACTATAGTAACATTTAACCTTTTAACCAAAGAAATATTACAAAGACCCTCTTTTAACTAAACTACCATCGACAGAGGCGCCATGGTTGGTTTCGTAGAGAGCGCTCTTTGAGCCACAGCCATATCACCCTGCAGCCCAAGACCAGTTACTCACTGAAGCTAAGCAGTGCTGAGTTCTAAGTGTACACATGGGGAAAAAAGGTTGCTGTTGGAAGTTGTGTTAGTGAGGCTAGCTGCGGGGTCTATGTGAGTCCTAATGCTCCAGTATAGTGAAGGAGACACCATACTGTCTGTGAGCGCTGTATTTCGGATGAGACGTTAAACTGAGGTTCTGACTCTCTGTGGTCATTAAAAATCCTTGGTGTCCTGGCCAAATTCTCTCCATCGGCCCTTATTGATCATGGCCTTACAATCATCCCCATCCACTGAATTGGCTCTATCCCTGTCCTCACTCCACCAATAGCTGATATGTGGTGAGCGCACTGGCACCATTGTCCTGTGGCTGTCGTCGCATCATCCAAGTGGATGCTGCACACTGGTTGTGGTGTGAGAAGACCCCCCTCATAATTGTGAAGTGCTTTGGGTGTATGGCCATACACGATAAATGCGCTATATAAATAACATTACTTACTACTTACTTGGAGAGTTGCAATGTCCAGTTATTATAATGCATCTATTTGGGGTCTTAGGCTTAAAAAGTGATTTATTGATTTAAAAAGTGAAGTTTATGCCAGTAATGAAGCAAACAGGTGTTAGTTCATGATATTTTGACGGGTCGATATTTTGCTTCATAAAACATCATTATATCTTGACACGCTACAGAAAATAATGTTGTTTTGCTGGTGAAACTTTTTTGACTCTCAAAGAGGAGGTAGCTGTTGACTTGCATTTTTATAATCAGAAAGGACCACAGTTTCAGCTAAAAATCTTTAATGCTCCGCTAAAGAAAAAAAACCCTAAATCTTGGAAAACCTGAGAGCAAGTAAATTGTGTACTCACAACCCAGCAAACAATTTTGTCTTTAATAGACTTCTATTATACGTCTAAACGTTAACAGCTTGGCTAAAATGAGGCTAAACTAGGGCTGTCAGTGAAAAATCTAACAGACGTCTTAGAATAGGCCAAAATTAGACTGGTTGTCAAATAGACAGATTAGACAGACTTTATATGTGTTGTCAATCATTTCTGTTTATTTGATGACTAGTCTAGTTTTGGCCTATTCTTAGACATCTATTAGATTTTTACTGACAGGCCAAATTTATCCTTGTTTTAGCCAAACCGACTATGTTTAGACATCTATTAGACATCTATTAGACATCTTACAAAAAACAAAACAAAAAATGCTTCCTGGGTATTTACTCACCTAAAAGTGGTGCCAAACCTTTATGAGTTTCTTCTGTTGAACTAAAAAGAAGTTATTTTGAAAAAATGTTAAAAACACGTAACTATTGACTTTTTTATAGTAAGAAAAACAAATAATATGGAAGCCAATGGTTAGTTTTCCAACATTTTACCTAAATATCTTCTTTTGTGTTCAACAAAAAAAAAAAAACCCAAACAGGTTTGTTACAAGTGAAGGTTGAGGAAATGATGACAAAATGTTCATTTTGGCGACACATTTTGGTTAGCACTGTCGCCTCACAGCAAGAAGGTCGCTGGTTTGAGTCCTACAGTTCATTTACACCAGGGGTCACCAATCACGGTCCTGGAGGGCCGGTGTCCCTGCAGGATTTAGCTCCAACTTGCTTTAACACACCTGCCTGGGTGTTTCAAGTATACCTAGTAAGGTCTTGATTAGCTTGTTCAGGTGTGTTTGATTAGGCTTGGAGCTAAAATCTGAAGGACACCAGCCCTCCAGGAACAAGTTTGGTGACCACTGATTTACACGTTCTCCCCGTGTTGGCGTGGGTTTCCTCCGGGTGCTCCGGTTTCCCACACAGACCAAGACATCAGTGTTGGGTGAACTGAATAAACTAAATTGGCCATAGTGTATGTGTGTGAATTAGAGTGTATGGATGTTTCCCAGTACTGGGTTGCAGCTAAAAGGGCATCCGCTGTGTAAAACATATGCTGGATAAGTTGGCGGTTCATTCCGCAGTCACGACCCCTGCTGAATAAAGGGACTAAGCTGAAGGAAAATGAATAAATGAATTTTCATTTTTAGGTGAACTATCCCTTGTAATATATTTATATGATATAAATATCATAATTAAACTCATTTAATTATAATCATATCTTATCAAATAAATCTTATTAAGTAAAAACCCTTCCATTGAGGACAGAAAGCGAAACCAATTTCCCAAATGTATCACCATCTACTATTTCAGTAATGCAAGCTTACACAAGTAAAGAATTAATTTAAATTTGCTATTCATAAAATTAAAGATGATTCAATACCATTAGTAAAAGCAATTAATAATAGATTTTCACCATCACTCACATGGTCACTGAAAAAAGCTGTTCTCTGCGGTAAATCTTTTTCAAAACAACCCATTCAAAAGTAAAGTTCGTAATTGAGAGAGTGACTAAAATATTCATTATGGCGTATTGTTCGACTCTCAAAGCTGTGCACACAGGAAGGTGGAGAAGAAAGAAAGCTAACAAGAATCTTCTAATAAACAAAACGCATACGTCACTGACAGAGCTCTGTATGAATAGAACAATCACGGTGTGTGAATACTCCTCATTACAAAGCCCACCAACTCATTATCAGCAGAATGGCCTTCACAACCTCAACAGTGGAAATGAAATAATACACTAAACACTTTCATCCACAGATTATAGAGCGGATTTCAGACTTATATCTATTGTCGTGATTTGCTGCTGCCTGTTGGCTTTGCTCACAAGCTAGAGAAGAAACTTCATGCAGTAACACTGCAGGACTAGACAGGAGTCTATTTGCAGAGCTCCTCGGAGGTCCACACCCTTGGGTTGGTGCTCATTTGGGGTCTTGATAAGATGGCAGCTCAACTGCTGAGAGCTGAAGGGAAAAGCTGGTATTTATTCTAGAATCCACTGCTGTTTTAGAGAGTTCAGACTGGGAGAAAGTCCCAGTGGATGTGATTGTTATTAAGCTCAGTGCCGGAGGACAGGGGATTTGGGTAAAAGTGAAAGACGGGACACTGGGACAAATGTGGGTTGAATGCTATGCTACTGTACCAGATTCATTCTGGAAAAGTAAGTTAAAGTAAAGTTTACTCGTATACATGGAAAAGGAATGATCTTATTATGTACTCACCGTCATGTAATTCCAAGCATTTGATGCTGGCCTTGTGTTCTAAAGAAAACAAACAATACATTTATTAAAAAAAATGTCATGCATGAAAACTGTAAGGTTTTGATTTATTAAAACTATTTCATAAGAATATTTTGCTCATAAAATGGACTACGACAGTGGTGATTCACAAAATCTATCATCATTTAATCAGTCTACACAGTAAGGTTTTGATTCAAGAAAACCATTTCTTAAGAGTAATTTGTTTGTGAATCAGAGTATAAAGTTATATATATATATTAGGGGTGAAACGGATCACTGTTAATCCGTCATTCGTATGGATCACAACTCACGGATCGGAACACACGTGACCCGCGGATTAATTATTATTTTTTTTAACTTGACAGTTAATCCAATATTTATAACCACTGCAGTCATTCAAATCGCGTGCATAAAAGCATTTAGGCTTCCCTGTAAGATATAATGATGACGGGAAAAGTTGTGGTGGGACCAGGGCTTAATTTGTGCTGGAACATTCCGGATCCAGCACCTCTGAAATCTGATCCGGCACCTCATTTTACAGATTCCCCCTCCTCAACCGCTCTCCTACCCGTCCGCTGTTCACTTTCACTTTCTTCCGCGACTCCCCAACCCTCTTCACTTTCGTCCGCGACACCTCCGCCCCGCTCACTTCCATCTGCGACAGTCCTCCGCCATCCACCGCCCCAACAAGACCAAAAGCCCCCACAAAATCACCGCTTAATGAAACATGACGCTGATGAATTTTTGACGCTGGTAAAAGCAATTACACTGTATAACCAACAGATGGCGACAAACAACCATCAAAATTATGTGACTGAATAGGTTTTCAAAAATAATACACCTACAGTATAATAAAACATGAAGTTTTATGTGTGAATTGTTGAATCATTAATTAAAGATGAATATGATCTGTTGTACAAGATGTTAGATTTCTATATTTAGCATTATCAGCAACAGTAGATCATATTTCATATTGATTACTTTTCTTTTTTTAGCTGGTTCTTTCTTGATTGTTATTTTTATTAACATTACAGATTCTAAGTTCTGTTTGTTAAAAGCAATGTTTTTTGCTTTAATATTTTTTATATAAATGGAAAGCAAATTGTCTCCTTACTTTTTTCTGATCTGAAAAATGGTCGATCCATGACTGAAAAACCGTGTGATCCGAACTGCAGATTTGTGATCCGTTACACCACTAATATATATTAGTATATATATAATAATATATATATATATATATTATTTTTTCATTTCTAGGCTTTTTTTACCTTTAATGTGGATAGGATAGTGGAGGTTACAGACAGGAAAGTATTGGGAGCAGAGATAGGGGTTGGGTCGGCAAAGGACCTTGAGCCATGAATCGAACTTGGATCACCGTGAGCACCATGGTGCTATATGTCAGTGCATTTAACCACTAGGCTATTGGCGCTGACAAAGTTAAATTTTGATTTATAAAACTAATTCATGAGTACCATTTGTTTGTTGTTCCCTGACTTCTCTCTGACTTTCAAGCAGACTAAAAAGCAGAATTTCCTGGACTTATAATAAGTAATGAGCAGACAAAAAAAAGCTAAATATATCTTAATGCATGTTTTCACTGGCATTTAAATGGCTTATTTAATTTAAAGGCCAAGCCAATATTTGCAATTAGCCTATAACAATAAAACAACATTGAGTAGTACTGTAAATAATGATTCATGCTTAAATACCAATTGCAGAGACAAACAAATGTCAAAACTTAGGGTTAAACCTAACCCTAACCCTAACCCTAATAACACACGCTCATTCTGAAAACGTAGCCCTATATACATTTCTGGTGACCGCAAATTATGTAGCCAAAATATGTATGGCTGCATTTCATCTTTAAAACGAACACTACGGACCGGTATGATTTAGGTTAATCAGTGTTTTTGAAAACACTATTGGTTGGGTTTAGAGAAGGAGGAGGGTGGGTCAGTTGATCGGTCAGTCAGTCAGACAGTCAGTCAAACAGTCAGTCGACAGCGGCCTCTGGTGGATTTACGCGAGAATAGAAGGCATGAATGGCACTCTCGAGATAAATTTGAGATCTTAAAAAGCATACACAGCGGCTTCTGGGGGATTTGCCAAAACAAAAACTGCAAAAAAAAAGTACCTCCTGGGATGTACTTGTTGCTCTCCAGAAACGTATACAGCAGTAGGTTTTCAGAATGAGCCCAGGTTGCTAATTTAACAGTAATTATCCCACAGCTTAATTTGCTATATTTTCAAATTTGTGCCACCTAATATAGACTATACTTATGAGAAAAAAGAGAATTATAATGCAATAAAAAATATATATATACAAATGTTTTTACGAATAGAAAGTAAAATCTTTAATCCCTTTTATTCCATGACTTTGACAAAAAAGAGAAATGTATGGAATAAACATTTTAAAACTCCATGATATCTATGGGAACCCTGTACATGGTAAGGTTTTAATTCACTACAATAAGACTTTTTTTGTGAATCAGAGTATAAGGATTTTACTCACTTAAACATGTTCATAAAGTGCATGCGGATCGATGAATTTGCTATTCAGTGTTTGAACTCTTGAATTTCAAACCACACTGACCTGAACTGAACTTAAACTCTAAAAACTGAACTAACACTTTCAATTCACTATAATCTTCTATGTGAAGCTGCTTTGACACAGTCCACATTGTAAAAGCGCTATACAAATAAAGATGAATTAAATTGAATAAAGTATTGTTTGAAAATCAGACTACTCATATTGTGTTTTTGTTTGCATGTGCAGTACTTGTGGACAACCAAACAGAAAGATGCATTTCATTTTATCACAGTTTCATCACATAATAAAAATGCAGTAAAGATATTAAATATAACCAGAAACATGTTTTACCCATACCCTGTAAATGTTAAAAATAATAATTCTTTGTTACTTTTGCTTATGTTAATTTTACTATACAAGTCATTTACGTTCTTAAAGAGCATAAATGTCAGTGCTGGCATGTTTGATATAGTGTGTATGCTGTGGATTGCTAGCTTGTGTGTTTAATATCTCGTCCCTGTGTGCTTATCCATCATCCGTCACCTCTACTCTCCCACAGCGCTGGGCCACACGACTCCTGCACTTTTATTGACATATCATTAAAGAATTAATTCCACCGAGAAGACCGTGTACTCTTCAATTTGAGATGTGTTAAGTTTGACATGGGTGTAATTGGACAGCAATTAATGAATTGCATAAATGAATTTTGTCAAGGCACCATCACCTTCATCAAGACTATAAAATATGGAATCATTACCATGCATTAGAACAAATTTGTGCAATTTAAAACCTAAAACATTTTCAGCACAAGCTTGGTATAACTTTTCGGTCACACTTTATATTAACATACAATTCACACTATTAGACTTTTAGCTCAATAAAGAACTAGTTAACTGCTTATTAATAGTTAGTAAGGTAGAAGTTGGGTTTAGGTATTAGGTAGAATTAGGGATGTAGAATAAGATCATACTTTATAAATGCTAATAAACAGTCAATATCTTAATAATAGGCAGGTAGTAAGCCAGTAGAAAATGGTGTAAATGGTTACTTATCGGGATATCAACATCAACATCACAATGTGTGCATATGTAAGTCACATCGCAGGATATGCAATCTTGAGTTTGTATTAAAATGTATCATTTGCATGTGCTTTTGAGGTCTGTAATTAACTCAGTCATAAAAAATTCATTCATTTTCTTTTCGGCTTAGTCTCTATATTAATCAGGGGTAGCCACAGTGGAATGAACTGCCAACTTATCCAGGATATATTTTACGCAGCGGATGCCCTTCCAGCTGCTACCCATAATTGGCAAACACCCATACACTCTCATTCACACGCATACACTACGAACAATTTAGCCTACCCAATTCACCTATACCACATGTTTTTGCACCCGGAGGAAAGTCACGCCAACATGGGCAGAACATGCAAACTCCACACAGAAATGCAAACTAACCCAGCTAGGGCTTGAACCAGCAACCTTCTTCCTGTGAAGCGATTGTGCTACCCACTGCGCCACCCTGCTGCCTGCTTAAAAAAATTGTACCATTTAATTATTTTCATTATTCATATACTGTGCATGAATGCTGTTAAACTCGTAAAACGGTAAAATCCCGTTTATTTTAATTGTATATTTTTCTTTATAGTACTTCTCTATGCTTGTGGATTGTTTATTAGATTTTATGCAGATGCTCTTACCTACAGAATTAACCTGATTAATCTAAAATGATAAATTATTTTCAAATAGAGATATTCAAGCCATCTAGTGAAATTGTCTTCATATCGCAATATATATTGCCAGGGCTTGACATTAACTTTTTTGATCACCAGCCACTGTGGCTAGTAGTTTTCCACCATTACTAGCCACTCGCCATTTTCACTAGCCACAATTTTGTTGTTTGGAAAATATTTTCTAGATGCATAAATTTGACTTTGGCATGCTAAAATTACTTCATTTAGACTTTGTGTTATGTCCACATGCCTCATTCATTTAACTTTTTTGTGTGTGTATGAACTTGCTCAATGTGCATGAGTAAATGGGTTGAGCTTTCATAGTGTCGCTTTGCAATTCCTTTTTATTTAACAGGACTTTTCAGAGCTCAACACTAAGGATTTACCAAATTTATCTCTGACCACACCAAAAATAAATAAATATTTTTTTTTCTAAGCCACAAATGTTAAATAATATGTCCAAACAAGCAAAATATAGGTGTATACATGCTCTTTTTATTCAACAAAATCTTAAAAAAAACATTTACATTTAAAAAATAATTATTGTCATGCATCTAAAAATATGCATTAGGCCTATGCCTAGTCTGTCCATGCTAAAGGTCTCTCAGATCACTAGCTAAACTACACATACATGGGGAGTTAATCTCCTATTAAAGCAATGTTATTGTAAACGTGATAATTAAACCAAATAAACAAAAAGGAAGGATGATCAAGCACACACGGTTAATGTTAGGCCCATAATCTGTTCTGTTCAAAGAATAGTTCAAACAAAACCGGCAACCACTGCTGCCTACAAAAAGACATATTTTAAAAACATCCTAAACTTTTGGAAGCAGCAGGATTGTGGGTGCACGAGCATCACTTTTAGTCTAGTCTATTTAACAACCGATCGCAGCAGTAGCGTTTCCAGGCTCGGTTGCTTCGTGCCAGGAAACGGGAGCTTGCTTTTTTTTTAAACGCATGCTTTTTAAACAGTCGCGCGCATCACATCACCTGTGCGTGTGAGTAATAATCCTCTAATTTAGTATTCACCTGCTTCCTTTTTCAAATGCAATTTTTGTCTGTCATGCTACTTCTCGATTCTAAGATGACATTTGCACGCATTTTGGGCAGTTCTTATTGTCGAACCCTGCTTTTAGGATAACTATCATTTAAAAATGATCTTCAACCAGCCAAAATAGCTAGCAAGAGTGTCTGTCTAACCCGCCAAAGCTAAAATCTACCCACATTTGCCGGGTTGGCGGGTGTTAATGTAAAGCCCTGTACATTGCAAAACATCAAAATATCGCAATACTAGATTTTTCCAATATCGTGCAGCCCTGGTTACTTAAACTAAATTGTTAACAAATTTTCATACTAAGTATTATCAAACCAATAACTAAGACTTTTAGCTCAATCAACTACTAATTAGCTACTTATTAATAGTTAGTGAGGTAGTAGTTGGGTTTATTAAGTAGGATTAGGGATGTAGGATAAGATTACACTTCATACATACTAAAAAACAATTAATATATTAAAAGTAGATGGGAATAGTGGAAATGGCTCTGGCTACAGACCAGGTTCACATGCAAACTGAGACTGCATGCAATGCTATTAATGTTCTAACCCCACCCCTAAACTTAACCCCTCACAGTGACCTTACTATAGATCTATTGAGTGCATGTGACTAAAACTGCATGTCTGAGATTGCATGTGCAGGTCTGCAGCTAGATACTATTGGGAATTAGTACTTAAACTAAGGTGTTACCATTATTATCTTTTATTATAGCTCCAGTACTCTAAGAAGAGAACTTGAGAACAAAGCAGGAAAAGAGAGTGGAAAAAGAGCAAGAAGTGGTCTTCAATTACTAAAAAGTAAGTGGAACTTGAGTAAACATTTTTTTTATACTGCACAATATACTGAGCAGCTTTGAAGGCTCTCATTAGACCAGCCATATGAAGTTAAACACAGATGGCACACAGTATGTTGTGGTTCCCCACTGTGGGTCAATAAAGGAGGCGAGGCAGTGTTACGAACAGCAGTCGCTTGACATATAAAACTGACGCAATGAGAGCGGAGATGTGTGTGCATGTGGGAGGTTGTCCGTCAGGGCTAATGAGAGTTAAACCCGTGTTTAACACAGACTTTTTACGCTTGGGTGATGAAGCTTCTGCTCAAACTGGGTGGTGAAGGCAGCAAAATGCCAACTCATTTCAATGAAGCCCGAAGGAGATTGGCAAGGGCAGGCAGGCAATACTCTCAGATTGCCGGTCACATATCAGAACGGTAGGGCTGCACAATATATCAAAATTATTTAAATATTCACCCTGATCTAAGGAGAAGTTTAGTGGCTAATTCATACGAGTTTAGTCATACAAAAATGCAAGATTTTTTAAATAGAGGCGTGGTCCCCAACCCCACCCCTAAACTCAAAGGTCATTGGGGGATGAGCAAATTGTACTAAATTGTATGATTGACTTTGATTGACTAATTGCATATGAATTAGCCACTAAATCAAAATTGCTGTGAGATAGCGATAAAATATTACAAATGAGCATACATTTTTGCTTTCCTGATTGTTCTTGATGTTATCAGGTTGATAAAACTACACCAGAACAGCAAAGTGGTGGTAATATTTTTGTTTGTTTATATTGTTTAAATGTCTGATTTGTTTTTTGCAACAGGAAAATACCACTGTTCACTTTCAGAAGTTACTTTTCCTTGAAATATTATGAAACACATGTTGGTTATAACATTTTCTAAAAATATTGTAATGAATGGCACACTTTTTTAGCATGCTATTGCATTATTCTTCAATATTGCACAGTCCTACAAAAGGCCATGATGTCAGGCTTGTTTTGTTGTCTGCTTATGGCACACTAATATATACTGTAAGAGTCACTGCACTTGATTAAGTGATTATTTGTGAAACGGACAATATGGAAAGATTTTATTTCACTAAAACATAATTGAGTCATTTTTATGAAATCAAACTACATCGTTTGGATTACATATTTGTTTGTGTGTGTGTGTGTGTGTGTTTGCAAAAAAACAAAACAGAAAATGCATTGACATTTGCATTGGAAATTGGCAAAGACAGACATGCAATGCACTCAGATTCATTGACCATTACATATTGATGTCAGGCCTGCTTTATTGGATGTTCAGATAATAAGACTTACATAACAAATCCGTATGATCCACTAAATAAGATTTTGATTCACTAGCATGTGTTATTAAAGCATCCACACAGTTTTAATGCAATTAAAAACAGTTGAAAATACTAATATTTTTAAATTGGTCTACAATTATACATTCTGATTCACTATAATTGGTTGGTGAATATGAAGTACAATCGATTTGTGATACACAGTTAAATTATGATCCACAAAAACAATTCACAGGATATATTTGCTAGTAAATCAGACTCCATGGTAAAGTTTATTCATTATAACCACTTCATAAGGGATTTGTTCCTAAATCTGACCATATAGTAAAGTTATTTTTTTTAAATAGTTGCTTGTTTGTGAATCAAATTAAATAAAGAGTTCTGATTCATTATAAAAACAAGTTCATATAAGAGTCATTTGTTCATGAACTGAAGTGCACACTAATGCCGAGTTCAGACTGCATGATTTTCATAGTCGTGTCACGGATGTTTTTACACTGCATGACTATCTGGTTTAGTAATCTGTCGGCGCTGTGTTTACACTGTAGGATGGATCGGCAACAGGAGAGTTCACACTGCATGACTTTAAAATAGGAAGAATCACGACAACTCTGTCCAAACTACGTCTCACAACCAAACACACATGAGAAGCGACATGGAAACAATGCAAGGTCACAAATATATTGTAATATTGTTCGTTGTTGTGTGGAAGAAGAAGACAGGGTCGGCGATATATAGGTAAGTACTTTTCTTTTTATTTTTAAAGTGTACACACACACACACAAGCTCTGGTGTCTGTGTGGGTGCTCTCTCCTCTCTCTCTCCCGGCTGCTCCTTCTCCTTAAGAAGGGTGTCTCTCCGGCCCAATCACTAGAATAAACAGGTGTTATTTATTATTTCTGATTGGCCTGCTGATTAGCTGCCGGGCTCCGAGCATGCTCTCCCCCCTCATTGGGTGTTCGATCACGCTTACCTCTCCACATATATATTTTGTTAATAACTACATAATGGAAAAAGAAGGCTTTAGCTTTAGAAAATGTACTTGTGTTGCTGACCTGGCTTTTGAAGACAATTAGCAAAATTCTTTTTTACTTTTCGACCTGATTTTGATATTGATCAGAAGACACATCAAACAGACACAGTGCTCCAGCCAAATTTTCACTAGTTTTTCCTCCATTTCTTAGGTTCAAATAAACTGAAAATGAGCGCTTTTAACTTTTTCCCCAGCCTCCTGCTGGCCTGCAGGTACCCGTACTAGTCAATGCTGCTCTCTCATTGGCTGTAGGTGATCGCGGATGTTATTTTCAATCAGAACACATTCCCACAGCATGATTTGAATCGCCGACAGCTCCAGATATTTAGCATGCCACATATCTCACGGGCGACTTATTGGCGATTCTCTCATAACGCGTCCTTGATAGTTCATACTGTGTGATTGTCACTCGCGTGCACGAGCACCGTTTTACCTGTGATTTCAGGCATTTGTCGGCGATTTCTCAAAACCGGCGATTTTTGTCGGTGAGTCAAAATCAGGGCTAAAATCATGCAGTCTGAACTCGACATAAGGTTATTAAAACTGGTTCATAAGATATGTGTTAAATGTTATTTTTTATTTAGTACTAAAAGACAAACTAACATGAAGCTAGGGCTGAACAATATTTCATTTCGATATCGCAATGTGTGTATCCACAATAGTCACTTTGCAGTATTAGATTATTAAATTAAAGATTAAACTTTAAATATTTTATTAAATATTATTCTTATATTATTGTATAAAATAATTTATACAGTGATGACCATGCTATTTTACATTTCATTGTTCAATTTCTTCATTTGCATACTGTTAGACTCCCCAGAAAACCATAATGCATTGTTTATTTATCATTTATTTGTGTCATATTTATGTATGCTTGTAATTTATTATATTTTATAGAGATGCACTGCATAGAAAAAAAATAAACCTCAGTCAATCTAAATTAATAAAATATTTCAAAATAGAGCTATTTAACTCATCTCGTGAATTTATATTCATATTACAATATATATCACAGCAAAAGAAAATATCAAAATGTCAGATTCTAATTGTGCAGCCCTACATGAAGCATTTCATGGCATCATTCAGTCATTTGACATATAATAATGACACAATGAAGAGAATACATGTGTGGATTTGGGAGGTTGTCCGTCAGGGCTAATGAGAGTTAAACCCATGTTAAACATTGGCTCTTTACACTTTTTTTTTAATGAAGCGTTTGCTCAAACGGGCTGGAGGTATCAGTAATATGCCAGCTTGTTTCAATGAAACCTAAAGAAGATTGGCAAGGACAGGCAGACAATACACTGGGATTGACAGTCACATATCTGAACGGCACAATGTCAGGCTTGTTTTATTGGATGTTCGGTTAAGGCGCACTAATGAAACCCGTAAGACTCACATATCAAAGGAATTAAAATGGATAACGCACCCTTGCTAGAATTCTTTTGTAGATGAAATTCATTTGAAAAAGGCAGAGAAAAATTAATGAATACCAAACAGTTTCAGTGGAGCATTTCTGCTAGAACAGTTCAAATGATTCATAAAAAATTAACACTTTTATTAAAATTGATCAAAAGTCACAGTTAGAACTTGTTACAAAGAATTAATGTCAAATAAATGTTACTCTTTTGAACTTTTTATGCATCAGAAAAGCCTTAAATAAAAGCCTTGTGGTTTCCACATAAATGTTAAGTGGCGAAAGTGTTTTTAACATTGATACTAATAATAATAAACATTCCTTGAGCACCAAATCCAAATATTACAATCAACACTCATTAAAATTAAGCTTTTTCTTCACAGAAAATAGTTTAATATATTACAATAGAAAACAGTTATTTTAAATTGTAATACTTCACAATATTTAACTTTTTATTGTATTTTTTATCACAAGTAGGCCTGGACAATATATTGTTAGAGCATCAATATCGCAATGATCACATCACAAGATCTGCAATGTAAAGTTTGGATTATAGTTGAGCAGGAGCTACAAAACGAGGGGTGTAACAGATCACGATTAATGTAAACTAATTGTTTAGCCTGCAATAATATATTCTGTCTAAGCTGCACAATTAATCATTACAAGATTGGGATCTCAACACCCACGCAACATAAATTATAAATCATGGTGATTTGCCTATGTTTATTAATCCTTCGAATCACTGCATTCAAATCTAAAAACGCAAAAATCAAGGGAGAGATTCAGTCTTTAGTCCTTCATATAGACACAGGTCAGATAACACAGAAATACTGGGATAACAGTTTATAGTTCAGATAAAACCACTAATGTTAATGGTAAAGATTAAAATCACCATCATATGCATTTAATGAAGCTCAGTTAACCGAAGGCACAGTGGGCAACTTGGGATAACTTTGTTTAATTGCAGCAGTTTTGTTTTGTTCCGTGCAACAGTAATGCGGCTTAGAGAAGCCTTTACAATTAATTGTGACGAATTAAAGAGCAGTTAATAGTGAAATCGGCTAATCGTTGCATCCCTATTGACGATATCAATGCATAGTACAAAAAGACCTTTTCTACAAATATATCCAAATATTTTCGTCTGCCCGCGTCACTCCCTTAATGTCAGCCGACTCACGCTCTGCGCAGCTTCTGCAGCTCATGCTGTATTGAACAGGTGCACATCACTTCATAACTATAGCGGCCATTTTTCGACTGAACTAAATTTATTTTTGATGTCTTGGTCACACTATTTGGAGGGCCGGAACAAATTGCCTCAGGGTCCGTGTTCGGCCCGCGGGCCGCCAATTGAATAGCCCTGACCTAAGACATAGATCTCAAACTCAATTCCTGGAGGGCCGCAGCTTCGCACAGTTTTGCTCCAATCCTATGAAACACAGCTGATCCAAATTATCGAGGTGTTCAAAAGAGTCATGAACACCTTTATTAGTTGGATCAGCTGTGTGTGATCAGGGTTAAAGCAGAACTGTGCAGAGCTGTGGCTGTCCAGAAATAGAGTTTGAGACCTATGATCTAAGAGGTTTTGATACATTTGGACTACAAACAAGGCAAAGCATTTTTTGCACTGTGATTATAAAATTTTTGTACCAGTTTGCGGGTCCTTCAATGGGCCTTTTTCCCTTAGCAAATAAACTTTCCAAAGATGTCTGTTTCTTACTCATTTTGCTGCTTGTGGGTTAAATTTGGGCGCTCGAGTATGTAAAATAAATATTACCAATCTCAAACTTCTGAATCACATATTTTCTCAGTTTTGTGTTTTCCTCAATTATTTATATAGCTATGTACTGTAAATAAACGATGTTTAGATTTTCTACTATTTAATGATGAAAAACTATCAATAAGTCAGACACTCTTATGTTGTGATAACTCATTAATCCATTCCTCATGCAAAAAAAGCTGAAAGGTTGCAATGTTTTCTTTATGTGAAAGTAATAAACAAGCCCAACATGATTTCTGCATATAGTTTAAACAAACAAGAATAAATAAATGCATGAATATAGGGTCATTTTGAATATCTTGTATTTTTTATCATATTATTCCAGCTAAACATGCACATAAATGGTCTTCTGCTTCCACACTTTATAACTGCTACATCACCTTTTTAATACCCTGTTCAGTTTACAATTTTATTACTCCACCATCTTCTTAGACGCAATTACTGCTTTTCAATATTGGCAACACTGGCAATGTATCATGAAAACAATATGACGAATAGCTGGACAATAAATATTGATAGCCCTATTCAGAATGCTGCTTGCCAAAGGCTTCATTAAAGAGGTGCAATGATAAATAAAGTGAATATGAAAAACAACTGAGTGCGCACAATCCAATAAAGAGTAATGCTACCCAAATGATTTTTAAGAGACACAATTACAAAAAATAAACTTACTGGCAGAAAGATTCACACGTGTTTTCATTATTTACATCAATACACCATGTGATACTCATTTTGATAAAGAGGTTGATTAAGAGGTTGCCACATCAGATATAAGCTTTTCTTCGATATATTCCATGCAAATGTCAACCTTGCCATGAACAAAATTAAGTTTTCACCAAAATAACGAAACCCTTTATAGGATGTTTGAGTACGCTTGTATTTTGCAGTACTGTAAAAACAATCAAAAATGTCTCAAACAATTATGTTTCAAACAATTATATATGATTTATGGCAATTTCACATCTGTCACATAACGAAGAGGTTTCACATCCATATTATATAACCAAGCTTTTACCTATGAATGCAAAAATCTTTGTTCTTTAGAAAGCCAAATCTTATCCTTTTGATTAGCATTATTTCTTTTGGGTTGTGCAGTTTAATTCACAGAATTGCTGCAAAGTATGTTGTATAGTGTAAACTTGCTAAACTTTTTGGTCACATCTATAACGCATGCTTATTTTCCTCAATAAACTAAAAAATGTTTACAGATTGATATTTTTCTGATCCCATAACACTGTGGTTAGTTGTTCTGGAATATATAAACAGATGTTTCAATATAATGTTAACATATTTTTCTCTGTGAATTTATATTGCAAATTTTTTACTGCAAATGTAATTCCGGCACTTTCATGTCCTTTGATCATATATCCAAGTATAAATGGTGAAATATATATATACACATCCACACACACACACATATATATATATTAGGGCTGTCAAAATTAGCGCGTTAACGCACCAGATTAATTTGAAATATTTAACGCGTAAAAAACAATTTACGCATTTAACGCAGTTGCAGTTTTTTTTATTTCCTGTTGTGGCCGACGTGTGTACAGGGCCGGCGCGTCCATAGAGGCGACCTAGGCGGCCGTAGAATAGTGAGCAAACCCCCCGGTTCTCACTCTTATCCGCGACACCCACCCCCTCCCTCCCGGTCCTTCCTTTCATCCGCGAACCGGTCACTTTTTATTTCACTTTATCTCACTTTCGAGTTGAGGGCGGGCGGCATGATTGCCGTTCGCCTAGAGAGCCAGTTAAGCTTGCTCCAGCTCTGCGTGTGTTTAATGTGCAAAGAAATATGGATAAGACCAAGGAAGCGCTTTTAGAAGGAAAGTTTCAGTATAAAACAACTAAGGTTGCATCACCTGAAGGGAGTGCGCTGTAC
>CAIGQZ010004625.1:2905159-2923349 GCA_903798205.1 Danio tinwini
AAAACAAAACAAAACAAAACAAAACAAAACAAAACAAAACAAAACAAAACAAAACAAAACAAAACAAAACAAAACAACAAAAGACAAGACAAGACAAAAAACAAAAACAAAAACAAAAAAACAAAGAAAGCCTAAAACAAAAGAAAACAAAAACAGCCTAAAACAAAGCAAAGACAGCCCAAAACAAAACAAAACAAACAAAAAAACCCAAACCAAATAAAAAAGCAAAAAACAAAACAAAAAACAAAGCAAAAACAAAGACAGCCTTGCCTGCACTAAAACAAAACAAAACAAATATATGACTGACATTGTGTGAAATGTATTAGATTATGTAAACTGTAAAATGTGTAGATTGATAGCAAAGATACATTTAATTGATTCTATGTTCTTTTGAAGTAAAAAACCCCTCATCTTCTCGAGCTCTTTGCTTAAAAGACATCTAGCAGGAAAAGGTAAAATGTATTTGTTGTCATTTGTTGTGTTGACCATGAATATTTCAGGATGACACATCTTTTTTACTGCTTTTTCAGTGTCCTCTTCATGACTTTGTGCTGCTCTTCACCTGACAACACAGTTCTGACACATAAAATATAACTTGTTTTTTTGTTTGTTTTTTTTGAAAAAAAAAAAAATGAAATTGAAATGCAGTGCTTCATAAACTTTAACATAAAAAAGCACTCTACTTTGGGAAAACATTTTCAGCAGAAACTTTCTATGTAAATTAGGCTCATTATACATCCTTATTTACAAAACTAGGTTTGTCCAGTGCAATTAATGTTGAACCATTACTGCCTGCTTTCAGCTGAAACGAGTTTTCATGTTAAAGAGACGTTTGCTTTCACTTTCTATTGATCATGTTCGTTTCCCATCAAATGATGGTTTGCTCATGATCAAATGATGAAGAAAAAATCTGCTGCAGAGTAGCCTCACTTTTAACTTTAAAAAGCAGATTCAAGGACCTGCGTCAGTGTTATTTTAATGTTATTTAAAGTATGTTTCCATATTTTAAATGAGCTTTGGATTTTAAATTTCCTTTTAGTTTGAGCACTTTATTTCTGTAAAGCTTGAATTTATATGCTGTTAATTTAGTCACCCTTAGCCTATCTAACATGTAGGTGGATTTCTATTCAGTAAAAAAAAAGATTTTTTAGCTGAAATCACATTTTTTTTCTAGAGGGAAACAAATAAGCTGGACTGTGGGTGAGTAAATTGGGCTGACTATCACCTTTAACCTGATTATTATATATACTTTACTAATGTTTAAGTTTCTCATTTATTGACAACAGCTTAATTAATTACAGCTTTATTTTTAATTACCAACAAATGTTTTAGTAATAACAAACCCTTTAGCTCTATATGGTAAAAAAAAGAAATAGAAATAAGAGTACAGATCATGGTTCAGTCTTTCTGCTCAATTCAATACAATTGATTTCTTGCTGTTTAGTTAATTAATTTTGCAGATGATGTTTTGTAAAAAAGTTTTTAATACAAAATGGCTTCAAACAATGCAGAGTTGTCCTAAAATTAAAAACAAAAGAAAAAAATGTGTATTAATCAATCATGGTATTTATTTATAATATTGAATTCAAATATTTGTGTAGCGATTTTCACAATAATTATTGTTTCAAAGCTGCTTTAGAAAAGGTCCACATTACTGCATTAAAATAAAATTTGGAACAGTTAAGGTTATTATCATAACTTTATTAGTTACTAATAACTTTAATTTACTAGTAACTAATAGCTTTTGACAGTTAAAGTTATTCTATAACATAATTAACCTGCAGGTATATAATATATAGGTGGTGTCTATGTGTACATGTTCAATGAAGTGTATTTGTGTATTAAATAAATATAAACTCAGGCCTTGGATCTCATCAGAGTTTTAGAAGCCATATTTGAGGATTCTTGATCTCTTAGTGGACTTTGGTGAGACTGAAGGTTTGTTAGATAAACAGGAGCTAAACTATTTAAAGCTTTATAAATGAGCAATATTTTAAGATTAATAAAATATTCTGATCTTGGATCTCTTTTTTGTTTAGGAGCCATATTTGAGAAATCTTGAACTCCTTTAGTGGACTTTAGTGAGTTTTGAGATCATAAGAAGAGAATTGGATTGTAGCAAGACAGAAGGTTGGTTAGATAAACAGGAGCTAAACTATTTAGGGCTTTATAGGTAAAGAGCAATATTTTGTAATCAAAATAATATTCAGGTCTTGGATCTCACCAGAGTTTAAGAGTCATATTTGAGAAGGCTCAACCTCCTTTAGTGGACTTTAGTGTGTTTTAAGATCTTAAGGAGTGGATTGAATTGTAGCAAGACAGAAGGTTGGTTGGATAAACATGAGCTAGACTATTTAAAGCTTGATAGGTAAAGAGCAATATTTTGTAATCAATGAAATATTCAGGTCTTGAATCTCATTAGAGTTTGGGAGCCATGTATGAGAAGGCTCAACTTTTTTTAGTGGACTGAGTTTTGAGATCTTAAGAAGCGGATTGGATTGTAGCAAGACAGAAGGTTGGTTAGATAAACTAAACTATTTAGAGCTTTATAGGTAATGAGTATATTTTATAATCAAAATAATATTCAGGTCTTGGATCTCATCAGAGTTTTAAGTCACATTTGAGAAGGCTAAACCTCCTTTAGTGGACTTTAGTGTGTTTTAAGATCTTAATGAGTGGATTGAATTGTAGTAAGACAGAAGGTTGGTTAGATAAACAGGAGGTAAACTATTTAAAGCGTTATTAAGAAGTGATATTTTATAATCAATAAATGAATTAATTTTGCGGATGATGTTTAATACAAATTATAATGTGAAATTGTATCAACCAAAATCAAAGAAGTCCGAAAGCAAAAAACAAAAGAAAATGGTATCAATCAAAATCAGGGTATAAACAGTAATTAATTAATTAGTTTCAGAGATGATGTTTAATACAGTGTAAATAGTTTGTATCCTAATTTAATTTATTTCATAAATAAATTCCCCTGTGTGTTTTGTTTATAGGGGTGCAATTCAGGAAAAATACCCCATAATTCTCCAGCCATTCTCAGGATGCTTTCCATTATCCACTGGATACACCTGTCAAATTGTGAAGACCAAGTCTAAGCTACTAAGATTTTACTCTTGGGAACCTGCCACAGAAATAAAACACATTGGATTTCACATATTCTCTGAACTTGTCTAAGCTAATGATATGCATCCTTTATAAACCACCAAATAATCTTGCATTCATGAGCCTAGGATTTATATTCAGGTGTGGTGTGCAAAAGACAACAGTTAGAAATGTAAATGTGACATTTAAGAAAGATTTATGAAAAACTTCTGCTGTGACTAGAGCAACAAATCATTTTCTTGGCCTGTTTATTTAAAATGACATTCAGATGCTCATCTGTGCTAATATGTGGATGTCGTCGGGCATGCTTTCATTCATTGCTTCTTGTGTTTTTGCTCTTGGGGGTGTGCAAGACTAAACTGGTGGACTGGAGAGCTTGCGGCAAGCCTGTCAAATGACTAATGACTCCCGTACAGCAAAAGAGGAGTAAAAACTGTAATTCTCACAATTAATGAAAGGCACAGAGGCATAAGCATTTACTACTAACAGCTATTTTGACCCCAGTGCCTAACCGCAACCTGCACATAATTTGTTCAATTATCTCAAATGTCTGGAAAACATGGCACAACTAACCCAGAGGTCTTTTCATATTTACAGGCGGATGATAGAAAGTGGCACAGTGTCTGTTTTGGTCGTGTTTGTGCCTGTGTGTGTATGTGTGTGTGTTTGCGTGCACTGTGTTTTGGAAAATCTGCAGTGCCATGCAGGAAAACATTTGCTTTTAGTTGAATAATTTATTAAAAGTGTACATAACCCTAGAACAAGGATACACACAGAAAAAAAAAAACTTTAATATTGAAAGTTTATAGAAAGTTTAGAGTTTCAGAGTCCTACAGTTCACCTCAAAATAATTTTTTTTGTCATGATTTACTCTGCCCTTTGCTGTTTAAAACCTGTGTGGGTTATAGGTGAAATGCAGAAGAAGATTGGTAAAATTTTTTGTATATGCTATGAAAGTCATAGCCAAGTCAACAAAACAAAACAACAAAATCAGGATAATGCGAAACAGAAAAACAAAACAAAATGCTATCATCCAAAGTCAGGGTAGTCCAAAAATAATAAATATATAAAATAAATAAAACAAAACTTGGTCCAAAAAAAAAATATGGTATCAAATCAGTGTAGTGCAAAGTAAAGAAAAAAAGAAAAGCTAAGCAACAAAATGACATCAACCAAATTCAGAGTAGTAACAAAACAAAACAAAATCAGGGTAATCCCAAACAAAAAAAAACAAAAAAAAAAACAAAATGGTATCAGCCAAAGTTAGGGTAGTCCAAAAAAGTACCATGAATCAACCAAATTCAGGGTAGTGCTAAACAAAAAACAAAATAAAATCAGAGTAATCCAAAACAGAAAAACAAAACAAAATGGTATCAGCCAAAGTCAGGCTAGTGCTAAACAAAACAAAACAAAACAAAACAACCAGGATAATTAAAAACAGAAAAACAAAACAAAACAAAATGGTATTATCCAAGTCAGGGTAGTCCAAATAAAAAACAATTAAAAGAAAACAAAATAAACAAAATGGGAGAAACGGTGGCTCTGTGATTAGTACTGTCACCTCACAGCAAGAGGGTCACTGGTTTGACTCCCAGCTGGACATTTCTGTGTGGAGGTTGCATGAATAAGAGGATTAAGCCGAAGAAAAATGAAGGAGTGAATGAATGAATGAATGAATAAACAAAACAAAATGGTATCGACCAAATCAGAGTAGTGCAAATTAAAGTAAAACAAAAAGCACAGCAAAGCAACAAAATGGTATCAACCAAAATTAGGGTAGTGACAAAACAAAAAAAAACAAAAACAAAACAAAATGGTATTAAGCAAAATCAGGGTAGTCCAAATAAAAAAACAAAAAAACAAAAACAGAATAAAATGCAACAAAACTAAATAAATCAAACAAAATGTTATCGACCAAATTCAGGGTAGTGCTAAACAAAACCCAAAAACCCAAAAGTATCAACCCAGTTTAAGTTTTTCAAAACACACTAACCAGTGTATACTAAAATCAGACAAAGTGAGATTTTTTTTTCTGAAAAATGTCATGTGTGAATAAGAATATATTAATATAAATCTGAAAATCCAATTTGTGGAAGATCCAATGCAAATGTCTAAGAACACATTTCTTCGTGAATCAGACACATATTACTGTTTGAAAAGTAATAAAATGTGGAGACAAAAAAATATATATTCTTTTTATGTGTTTGCACAACATCAGAAGAGCTCATGTTTTATTCAGTGAAACTGGCAGGCTGTACGGGAAACCCTGACATATGAAAAATGTGGACACAACAGGACTGCTGGGCCACGGCCGGACGTCCACACAGCGCAGTGGAGCAGAGAAGCTCTTCGCTCTGCTCAAGGACCAAACAGTGGATAATTAAAATGAAATGATTGTGATTCTGCAATGCACTCAGAAAAGTAATATGGAAATGATCCTTTGAGGCAGGATTGTTGGATTTTTGACTTTGGAAAGAAATAGACTGAAGTCCTTTTAGACTAGTTTGCTTATATAAGCTTACCATAGAATGACAATATGTATATACCTAGGCATAGCTGAATAATAGGAGTTCAGTACATGCAAAGCACATACCATGAGCCTCAAGCACCATTGCTTTCTCGTTCTCGTGTAAATCCCATCAGTGTAAAATCAGAACATTTGGAACAAAACACTGACTGTTACCTTGCACATCTGATTGCCTACCCAGGCAGCATCCGATTGGCCACAATGTGAATTACCAACAATGTAAAATTGTTTCTGTTATTTTTAAGGTTTATCCAAGCATGCATTAAACAAATTATGTATGTTGGACTCTTATTTTAAAAATGGGACAGGTTTTAAAGAAGAGTAAAGGAGCAATTCTGTGAAGAAGCAGGCAGCCGTGTTCTCATCTGTTCACTGCAATGCAAAGTGCAGGATATACGGATTATAAATGTATTCAGTGCAACACGAAACATACATAAGGACTGTTTAAATGTATCCTTTGTTTGCTTAATGTGTATAGTGTGAAATTTGCTGCATAGATTCGTAATGAGGCAACAAACACATGTAAACTGCTGAGTATACAGTAAGTGTTCAATGTATATTTATGCATCGTGTCATATCTCACAGCTCTTACTGTAAATTCTCTCGAGTGAAAGGATGCCAGTAAACTTTATGAAACTCATCTGTTTATTTAGAGGTTGATATTTTTAGCATGTTTATTTCAGAGCGACACAATGGCTCAGTGGTTAGCACTGTCACCTCACAGCAAGAAGGTCGCTGGTTCGAGTCCCAGCTAGACCAGAAGGCATTTCTGTGTGGAGTTTGCATGTACTCCCTGTGTTTGCGTGGGTTTCCCATGGGTGCTCTGGTTTCCCCCACAGTCCAAAGACAGAGCATGCGAATTGGATGAACTATATTGGTCATAGTGTATGTGTGTATTAGGGCTGGACAATATGGCAAAAATTTATATTACAATATAATTCTTAATTTCGGTCGATACAATATAATTCTGATATTGATATGGACAATATTAAAAAGACAGAAAAAAACTGCCAAGAACGCAAACAATGGATGTCTGTACCTACAAATATCTGCAAAGTGAATTTGCAAAGTCTATAATACCTCCAGGCTCTTATAACTTTTTTTTTATAAAAACAGTACAAAAAAATTATATTCACTTTTTATTTGTATTTAGCCTTTACAAACAAGAAATGTGAAATAAACTTTCAAATAAATAAAACGTTCAGACTCAGCTTATATATATATATATATATATATATATATATATATGCTGAATTTTTAATAATCAAAATAATACCAAAATCTTACAATTATGACATCCACATTGTAAAAAAAACATAGAAAAAGAATAATATTTATAATTATAAAAAATCTAAAAGAGTATAGACTACAATAATATTTGCAATAGAATTGTGTATATTAGTTCTGGATGCTTTTCATCTTGAAAGTCCTTTAAGGGTTCTCTGTCTATTTATATTTGTGTATGTAATTACCTAATTAAATTAAAAGGTTTAACATAAATATTTTTTATATATTTAATACAGTTTATTTATATAAACTAATATTTTATATTATTTTACATAACACATTTTCATTATTTAACAGATTTAATACCTCTATTAATCACATTCTTTCTATTACATCAGCTTTGCAATAAACTGATTCCTGATATGTTTGCAAATTTTTTTTGTAAGTTTGCGCGAGTGCTATAAGCCAGCATGCAGTGAGTTTGTGTATGTGAGTGTTAATTTGGGTGTTTATGCAAGGATCGAGTTAGTATGTGCGTGTGTTAATGTGGGAATATATGCAAGGATCGTTGAGTCTATATGCATGTGCGAGTGTATGTGGGTGTATGCATGCATCAAGTTTATATGTATATGCATGTTTCATACATGTTTTGAACATTCAATAGTATAGGTGATAGTATTAGTGGTAATAGTGGTAATAGGTAATAGTATTAGTGAAAATAACCAACGATTTACTCTTAGCTGCTGACCAAGGGTGCATCTCACTATTAGTTCTACTAGATCTTAGCGCCGCTTTTGACACCATTGATCACAATATTCTCATAGACCGCTTATATTCTACAGGTGTCCAAGAACAGGCTCTTCAATGGTTTAGGTCATACTTAGCTGATCGTTACCAGTTTGTGAATATTAATGGACAACTTTCACAAGTAAGACTGGTAAAGTACGGGGTCCCTCAAGGATCAGTTTTAGGCCCTTTGCTGTTTACAATATACATGCTTCCCCTGGGGGACATTATTAGAAAACATGGGATCAGTTTTCACTGCTATGCAGATGATACTCAATTATATATTTCAACTAAACCTGATGAGATGTCTAAACTGTCTAAGCTAACTGAGTGTATTAAAGATGTTAAAGACTGGATGACCAACAATTTTCTTCTCTTAAACTCAGACAAAACAGAATTATTACTTATTGGGCCTAAATCCTGTACACAGCAGTTCTCACAACTCGACCTGCAATTAGAGGGATACAAAGTTAGCGTTAGCTCTACTATAAAAGATCTGGGTGTCATATTAGACAGCAATTTAACCTTTAAAAATCATATATCCCATGTCACAAAAACTGCCTTCTTTCATCTAAGAAATATTGCTAAATTGCGAAATATGCTATCCATCTCAGATGCAGAAAAGCTAGTTCATGCTTTCATGACTTCTAGGCTGGATTACTGTAATGCTCTGTTTGCTGGTTGCCCAGCATCCTCTATTAACAAACTTCAGCTAGTACAAAATGCAGCTGCCAGAGTTCTTACCAGGTCTAGAAAATATGATCATATCACCCCAATTTTATCCTCCTTACACTGGCTGCCTGTTAAGTTTCGTATTGAATTTAAAATATTGCTTCTTACCTATAAAGCCTTAAATAACCTAGCTCCTGTTTATCTAACCAACCTCTTGTCTCGCTACAATCCAACCCGCTCTTTAAGATCTCAAAACTCAGGGCTTCTTGTAGTACCTAGAATAGCTAAATCGAGTAAAGGAGGTCGAGCCTTCTCATTTATGGCCCCTAAACTCTGGAATAGCCTTCCTGATAATGTCCGAGGCTCAGACACACTCTCACTCTTCAAAAGTAGATTAAAGACCTATCTTTTTAGCAAAGCATACACTTAGTGCATTACATAGCGGTGTGACGCATGATGTGCCCCACACACGATTTTGCTTCTTGTTTATATACACTATGAACAGCAGCTACGCTAATTATTCTCCTTATTCTGTATTTCCACATGGGGGTACTCATCTCGAGGCCCTCAGACTATGCAGTGCCACTGATGCGATCCAAGACCAGCGACGAGACGATTCCAAGGCTCCCGGACCAGGCCGTATCCTAAGCTGCTGCTGTGGTGGTCATGATGGAGAGCATAAGACTGATTCCTCTGATGCTCCAAGGACAGACGTGTCTTCGCGGAGGTCCAGCTACTGCGCCTAGACTGCAGCTCTGCACAAGACGTTTGGCCATAGGAGAAATGGTCGTGCCCAACTGAGCCTGGTTTCTCTCGAGGTTTTTTAAATTCTTCACTTTCGCCAATTGGTGAAGTTTTTTCCTCGCCCCTGTCGCCACTGGCTTGCATGGTTCGGGATCTGTAGAGCTGCGCATCGATGGAAGTGCTCCTCAGTGTTTGGACTCTCAGTAGTGATTATTAAACCACACTGAACTGAGCTAAACTAAACTAAACTGAACTTAAACACTGAAAACTGAACTGACACTTTTCAATTCACTATAAACTTCCATGTGAAGCTGCTTTGACACAATCTACATTGTATAAGCGCTATACAAATAAAGATGAATTGAATTGAATTGAATTGAATAGGTGTATATGCAAGTAATTTATAGGTGTATATGCACGTGTTAAAAAGCGAAGTTTATTTTAAATCCTACACGGCGCCTCATAGCCATCTGTGTTTGCTTCATTGCCTTCTCTTCTGACACCGCTGGTTTCGGTGTCAGGGAGGTGGATGGTGGTGATGGTGAGGCCACAGGTTGGCTTAAACTTTTATGTTGCCTCATCTTCTGACTCTCAGTATGTTTTAATTGGGTGGAACTGCTTCAAATGGTGAAACAGATTTGATGTGTTCACGCCGCTAGTCAGCAACACTCTCCTGCACACTTTGCAGAGCACCAAAACTAAGTTTATCGGAACTTAAAAAGCCAAACTACTTCCACACCACTGCATTAGTCTTTCCTTTCTTATAAACTATTTCATCTGCATTCTTACTTGTGGAAGCTTGTTTATTCGCATCTCATTTTCAGGGCACTCATTTTGTAGCTAAAAAAATCTATGGTGATATATATTGATATTGAATTATTGTCCAGCCCTAGTGTGTATGGGTGTTTCTCAGTACTGGGTTGCAGCTGGTAGGGCATCCGCTGTGTAAAACATATGCTGGATAAGTTGGCGGTTCATTCCACTGTGGCAACCCCTGATGAATAAAGGGACTAAGCCAAAGGAAAGTACATCCCACTGTTTGTGTGTGTGTGAGCCATGCAAGGGGTCATATTATATAGAAGTTTCTGAATTTTTTTTTTACTAACCTGTCACATACCTACTATGTAGATATCAGAGAGGAATTTAACATATTAGATAAATACACACTATGTGGCACTTTTAAAGGATCAAGTGCAGACTGCAATTGTAGCCTTTTCCAAGCGTATCAAAAAGTTTACTTGTCTGTACAAATACTTGCAACCCAGGCTCATTCTAAAAACGTACTCCTATATTCATTTCTGGAGATCACCAAATACGTCCCAGAAGGTGTGTTTTTTTTTTTTTTGTTTTTGTTGTCACGAATTCACCAGAGGCCACTGTGTATGCTTTTTGAGATCTCAAATCTTTTTCTTGAGATCTTTCTCTTGTGAGTGCCATTTTTGCCTGCTGTTCTTGCGTAAATCTACCAGAGGCAGCTGTCGACTGACTAAATGACTGACTGACTGACCGATCGATTGACCCACCCTCCTCCTCCTTTAAACTCAACTGATAGTTTTAAAAAGCAATACAAAAAAAAGAAAAAGGCCTCACCTGATTTTTACTAGATTTTCAGATTTTACCACATTTTCACCCTGTTATTTACTTGTTTATTTTATTTTTTGGCTTCTATTTTTGTCTTACCTGCTTTGTGGAACCATCCATAAGGAGGTAACCGGTCAGCTGGTAAGCATGAAAAGGAACAGTGTCATACCGCCTCGTAGCGTTCGTTTCAAAGACGAAATGCAGCCATACGTACTTCTGGCCACATAATTCGCAATCTCCAGAAATGTATATAGGGCTACATTTTCAGAATGAGCCTATGTTGAATACTTGTTTGTTTAATACTTGTCAAAATCTGACCTGCTTTGCAGATCTAAAATGCACAATTCACCCCAAAATAAAATACAAATTCTTTTTATTTATTTTTTTTTTATCATCGTTGTGTAAAAATAATTCAAACTAGAAATGTAGACAACAAAATCAAATTATTTAAATGTAAATGAAACAGTAAGGACAATTAAAAAGGCATGAGGGATTTTTAAAATAACATTAATAACTGAAACAAACTGTTTGTGCTTCCTTGTTTAGTTTCTAAGTCAGTTCCTGTTTCCTATGATCCTATTTATTTACTTATTTGTTCACTTATTAGGCTCACCTGTGCCTTGTTTAGTTTCTCATCCTCTTGTTTATGTGCTATCAGTACCCTCAGCTCATTGTCAAGCATTGTTTTTTTTGCACACATGTAAAGCATTTGCAATCTTCTACTCTCACATTTTCTGTGGATGCATTGTCTTTGTTTTGTTTGTAAATAAATTCCGAATACAATAAAATACTTTTACCTGATCTTATAGTTAAATCAATTCATTCATCGTTTGCAATACGACAACAAAATAAAACAAGAAACCAAGCAAACAAACACTGGACTGCATTATAGGATAACAGTTTAATTTACTTTTAGTCATTTAGCAGATGGAGAATGCAGAAAAAGACACCAGTATAGTGATTAGTGTTCCCTTCAGTTGGAGTTTTCTCTTAATTTGTAGCATTTGTATCGGATCTGTTTATAGAAAACAATCTGACAAAATAATACCAACCAGTAAGTCTCTTTCAGTGTGATTTTATAAGCTAATATAAGTGACAGATATGTGGACATCCATAAACCAGACTTAATGATCTTTGGAAATAAAATCTGTGAGTCGTCACACACTGTAATTCATAACCTAAACACGCTCTCTACCTACAATAACAAGATATTTAATGACTCTTCTGTGAAACAGGTGCATGTTGATATAGTGCAGCCTTGATTCTCTCTTCAAAAGACACACAGGAATAATTGTGATTAACAGAAAAAACAACCACATTTGTTCAGTCTAAAGGAATCCCGCAGAATATTTTATTATCAGAACAAAAGTTTATTTGATGTGCAGACCAAAACAGTATGTATTTAATATAGAAACATTATTAATACCCTTACTGTTTTGATTATTTATAATCATTTTATATTAAATACATATTGTTTTGGGCTGCACATCAAATTAATTTTTGTTCTGATATTTAAACTACACTATAAATCCCAAAAAGATAAGGTAACTGTTTGAGGAAACCGATTGCAACAAACCATTTAAGTTTAAAAACTAATCCTAATGAGTATTGTGAACTTAATCCATTTGAGTAAATGAAGCAATCTGAGCACAGTAAAATCTGATAAACAAAGAGAACTCAAACCAACTGAGTACTGTAAAACCCAATAAGTTAAAAAAGCCGCACGTATCATATTTGATACACAAATTTCTAAGACCTACACTGTAAAAAGCTGCTGTTAAATTGCAGACATTTACTGTAAAATAACAGGAGGTTGAATTACGGAAATTTACCAGAAATTTAAATTTAAGTAAATTTCTGTCATTTAATGTTTGTTATTTTACAGTAATTTTTGTAATTTAACAGCCGTTATTTTATGGTTCATGCCGGAAATAAACTGTAAAGTTACGGATTTTTTTACAATGTATATAATTTTTTTGAAAAATTAGAAAACCAGTGTATAAGTTGACACTTGTAATCTGCCCTCTTGTGAATTTTCATGACAATGCAGACAGCGTAAGGGCATTTTCTTAACTTTTCAAAATGATCTCATTGAATTACTCACATGCTTTTTGGCTAGAAAATACTTGAATAATTTCAAGTTGTTATAGTAAGAATTACATTTTTATTGTTACTAATTTTATTAAATAAAGGTTTTCTTGATTGAAACAAAGCATAATTAGTTAATAATTGAAATGACATATATCAAATTAGATGCAATGGGTATAAAAGGTGCTTTATTCCCAAACGATCACGTCACAGTGTTGTAATGTAATCCATACTGTAACCCCCCCCTCCCCGTGTAATTTTATGGTTCATTTCTGGCAGCTGGCGTGCCGGAAAAAAAACTGTAAAATATCGACTGTTAAATTACAGAAATTTACTGTAAAATAACAGAGGTTGAATTACAGAAATTTACCAGAAATTTAAATTTAAGTAAATTTCTGTAATTTAATGTCCGTTCTTTTACAGTAAATTTCTGTAATTTAATGTCTGTTCTTTTACAGTAAATTTCTGTAATTTAATGTCTGTTCTTTTACAGTAAATTTCTGTAATTTAATGGTCGTTATTTAACTTTTTTTTTTCCGGCACGCCAGCTGCCGGAAATAAACTGTAAAATTACAGATTTTTTTTACAGTGTACCTACTACAAAAACACACAGTATTTGGATTATTTAATTAATCTAATTAATGACTGAAATGCCATCTTAGAATAAATTAAGTATTTTTTTACAATATTTCATAATTGGTGAACTATATTGATCGATTTATGTGTATTTTTAGATGTCAAAAAGAATAGAGGAAGAAGATAAAAAATAAAGTGTCTTGAAAATGTCATCAACATAATAATGGATGGCAATTAAAGTGACAGGGCAGTTAGGGGAAAATGATGAGTAGGAATGGACTTCTCGAGTCATGAATGATGATGGTCATTCAGACAGCATTGATGAAGAAGATTATTCAGAAGAAAGTGTAGTCCAGACAAGCACAGAAGTCCTAACTGCACAAACACAGGACACAACCAGAAAGCAATGAGCAAAGAGCAATGCCTGAACTCTTCTCTGTTGTCAACAAATGCCTGATGAATCAAATGATACAAAATAAATATCATAAAAAATGTATATGGCAATTTTTTTGGGATTTTTCTAGATGGTTTAATAAACATCTCAGTTCCTAAAAATTTGAATTTTCTGTCAGGTCTTACAGGGTTAATGCAACTCAAACCGTTTGAGGAAACCGATTGAAAGAAACCACTTGAGTATTTTTTTTTAATCTATACTAGTACTATGAACTTACTCCATTTAAGTTGAAGTAATGAGGTATTTAATTAACTCATTACCTTCAAATGAGTAGAATTAATTTTGAGTCAATTTTGAGTTACCTACACTTATTTCATTTGATAAAGTTGACTGCTGGCTTTTACAGTTTATTATTGTATCTTAAAAAAATAATGCTGTGGAAAAAAAAAATTGGAAAATCTTCATATAAAAAATCTTATTTCATTAAAAAAATAATAATAATCATATTTTAAAAACATAAACAGCACATACCTTTTCTGACCAGTGACTGAGACCAGAACTGAGTGATTAAATGTAAGTTTATTGCACATTGTAGAAAACAGGATATATGGCAAACCAGGGAAAATCTTTATCTTGCAGAGGATGAGCAGTGGACCAGGATGGTATGAACCAGAGACTGATGGAGACACAGATGAGATCGGGAGACACAAGGAGCGTCCCAAATCGCATACGTATGTAACTATTCTAAGCCATTTTGTAGTATAAATAGTGCAAGTAGTGCTTTCACACTGAAAAATATTTATTATTATTTATTAAAAATAATAAGCGCACTTTAATTACCCGGATGATGCACTCAACTGTTAAAATTAAGTGAGGATTGTTGGACACTTCACACACTCAACGACAGCAGCTTTGCTCACGTAAAAAAAATATATCGTATTGTGAAAGCAAATTCTCCTACAAGAGTAATTATAGCGCCTCCCGATGGTGAATGCGGTTATACTCATGGCAGGTATTATTCAGTACTGTGGTCATTTATTTCACAAATTTGGCAACCGTCAAACGCCATCTGGGAAACGGTTTGAATTTCTGCTTATTAAAAAACATTAGTGTCTTATTTGGGATAACACTACATACATATACAATGCTGTTGAGTGTGTAAGTGCATAAGTACATAGTGTGCCATTTGGGACGCAGCTACACACAACCAGTAGGGGACCAACACTAGGAGAGAGACGAACACACTGTGAGAGATAAACCGCTGTCACACTGGACTTTTCTCTCCATAGACTTCCATTCATACGCACGCGAATGCGTCAGACCGGAAACGCAAGCACGTGCGACAAGTTTCGCAGTTTGCTGCGTTGCAAAGTTCAAGCTTGGTGAACTCTGACCTGCGAAATTGCATCATGTGACTGCGTGAGACCAATTGAGGATCAAAACATGACCTCTCTGGACAGAAATTTTAAATATGGACCAATCGCTCACTTTTTTAAAATCTCTAATAATTTGTTTAATCCCGCCCCTTTTCACAGCACCGCACTACAGAATTTTGCAAGCTCAAACTCTAGTGTGGCCGCAGCTTTAGTCTTTCTTGATGTGACCAGGCCGGACACTGAGTGAGGTAGCATGCAGGGATTTATGGGCTGGGGTGATGTGTGGGAAATGACGTGCCTGTGCATGGATGATCAGACGGCAGGTGATGGGGATCTTGCTGATTGAGGTGACTGGGAGTGGGAAGAACCTGGCCTGGCTGTGACACAACAACATACTAAAACTAAAATGCTCAGAGTTGAGAAAGTTGTAATTACTTTCATTTTTTTTATTTTTTCACAGATATAATTTCTCAGCATATACAATTCAATAATGTTAAATAACAGCTTATTAATGTTTTAAATTACAAATAACATTATATATTTAACTTATTCAATAAGAAAATATCAAAATGACTAAAACTACAACAAAATAGAGAATTATTTCTCAGCATGTGTAACTCAGTGATGCTTAATGATAGACATTATTCATTCATTCATTTTCCTTCGGCATAGTCCCTTTATTCATCAGGGGTCGCCACAGTGGAATGAGCCGCCAACTTATCCAGCCTATGTTTTACACAGCGAATGCCCTTCCAGCTGCAACCCAGTAATGGGAAACATCCATACACACTCATTTACACACATACACTATGGCCAGTTTAGTTTATTTAATTCACCTATAGCGCATGTCTTTGGACTGTGAGAGAAACCGAAGGACCCGGAGTAAAACCCCACACGAACACAGGGAGAACATACAGACTCCACACAAAAATGCCAACTGACCCAGCTGGGACTCGAACCAGCGACCTTCTTGCTGTGTCGCCACTTAGACATTAAATACTTTTAAATACTTAAAAAAATACCTTTTTAAAACTTGCAATTACCTTTTAAATTATTATTATTATTGCACAGATATTATTCTCAGCTAACATAACTCGATAATGTCTAATAATCACCAACCACATAAGTGACAGCAGACACAAAATATCCCATTAAATAAGTGAGAAAATAATTACACAACGCATACTGAAAGACATTTTTCTTCTTTTTGAATCTGGTGCACTTTCATAAGCAGTAATAGCCAGGTAGGAGAGCATTAGCTTTCAACTCTACCGCAAGACTGAACGTTCTGTACTATTTATAAGCTTCTTATGCGTTTGAAAAGCAGGAACTGAACAAACATGTATTTTATCAAGTCTATCCAGCTATGATTTTCCTTTCTGTCCCATTTCCTGCAATCTTTTGTTTTCTGCTTGTATCAAAATGCCATGGAGAAAGTGGATCTCTCGACTCCAAAGCTGTAATTTACATCACAACCAGTCCATTTTATTCGCAGTTCAACCAGCATTGCATAAGATATAATGGATATTCTTACTTATAAGTGTATTCAATGCATCCTTTTTTTATTAGTACGTTCACAGTGGACTCCTGACTTTGTTCTAGCAGTACTAAGCTACATTATAATAGACTATAAAGAAGTCACGCTTTTATCCTAATAGCAAAGTAGCATTAATAGCTTTTGATCACACTATGACTTTACATTGATCAACCCATTTTGATGAATACAACCCAGGCTCATTCTGAAAACGTAGCACCAAATATGTCCCAGGAGCTATGTGTTTTTGCAGGTTTTGTTTTCACGAATCCACCAGAGGGCGCTGTGTATGCTTTTTGAGATCTCAAATTTCTCTCGCAAGTGCCATTCGTCCCTGCTGTTCTTCTGTAAATCCACCAGAGGCTGTTGACTGACTGAGTGACTGACCGGTCCCCCATCCATCCCCTTTCCTAAACCTAACCGATAGTGTTTTAAAAAGCACTGACTGACTAGCGACCACCCACTTCCCTAAACATAACCCACAATATTTTAAAAAACAATCCAGAAAAAGAAAATTATTTTTAACCACGTTTTCAGATATTACCCTGCTATTTACTTGTTTATTACATTTTTTGGCATTTGCTTTTGTCTTATTTGATTTCTGGAACCATATAAATAGTCCTGGTTTTACATGCAAACCAATGATGCAGGTAAATCTTGTTTACAAGACTATATGGTAACGCTTTAGTTTAGGTCACAATTCTTGCTATTAACTATTTGCTTATTACCTGTCTATTATTAAAATATGAACTGTCCAATAGTAGTTATGAAATATGATCTTATTCTACATTTTTAATCCCACCCAATAGCTAAACCTAATGTCTATCTTACTAACTATTAATAAACAGCTAATTAGTAGTTTATTAAGCTAGAAGTGTTAGTTAATGGTTTGTTGTTACCGACTTTATTAATAAATCAGTTTATCTTTTAATAATTCGTTGCTGTCTTGTCTTTAAGGGATAGTTCACCCCAAAATGTATATTTACTGGCTGTTTACTCCAACACAGGCTCATTATGAAAACGTAGCGATATTTACATTTCTGGAGATCGCGAATTATGTAGTTAGTATGGATGTATTTCATCTTTAAAACAAATGATATGGGGCGGTATGACAATGACACTGTTACTTTTTCGAGCTTATCAACTGAGTGCTTACCTCTGTATGGATGGCTTTCCCACTGTTACCAGTTTGTCCAGTTAGCCCGCCATGTACATCAGCTGACTTAAGACGCAGAAAGGAGTTGACTGCGACATTGGGGTTTGAGTCCACTAAAGAACAGTTCCAGAAAGCGGGTAAGACAAAAAACAGAAGCCAAAAAAATAAAAAATAAACAAGTAAATAACAGGGTGAGAATGTGGTAAAAGCTGAAAACGTGGTAAAAATCAGATGAGGGCTTTTCTTTGTCTTTTCTTTAAACTGTCGGTTGGGTTTAGGGAAGTGGGTGGGCGCTGGTCAGTCGATGCTTTTGAAAACTATTGGTTGGGTTTAGGGAAGAAGGAGGATCACTTAGTCAGTCAGTCAGTTAGTCAGTCAGTCAGTCAGTCAGTCAGTCAGTCAGTCAGTCAGTCAGTCA
>CAIGQZ010004625.1:2923359-2937236 GCA_903798205.1 Danio tinwini
TCAGTCAGTCAGTCAGTCAGTCAGTCAGTCAGTCAGTCAGTCAGTCAACAGTGGCCTCTGGTGGATTTACAAGAGAACAGCAGGTGCGAATGGCACTCGTGAGAGAAATTTAAGATCTGAAAAAGCACACACGGCGGCCTCTGGTTGATTTGCGAAAACAAAAACTGCAAAGAAGTACCTCCTGGGATGTATTTTGCGCTCTCTAGAAATATATATAGTAGTACATTTACAGAATGAGGCTGGGTTGGTTTACTCACTCTCACTCACCAAACTTGATTTTTTTTAAACATAAAAGAATATATTTTAAAGCTAAAAACCTCTAACCATAGACTTCCAAACCTAGTTTCTGAAATGATCTGATTTCTGAGAGTTCTCTGCTTATTTTGTGCATGTAAAGGCACTCACAGGTTCCTTTTGTTCAGGCTCTGCAATTACATCTGCTTGCATTCAAGGTGTTTCTGTTGATTCTGACAGGGTGTCAGAGATGGTAGAAGAGGTTTGGAAGTCGGGATGACATGAGGAGAAAGTCATCTAGCATTCAGACATATGCGACACCATTCTGTCACACAGCGACTGCATCTGGTCGGCATGCTTTTCTTCACAAACACACCTGAACACAAACACAGTCATCGGGGCCATTCACACTCAATAGGCTTTGCATTCCTACTCACTGCACTTCTGTTGTTTTTCTTTGTATAAACTAGTGTTGGTGTGATAAAAAAAACAAAACTTTACACATTTTACTTAATTTAAATATATTAAATCAAGTAAAAAAAGTGGAACTCTTAATTTAAAATATTTATTTATTTCAGAGTAACTCAAAAGAATTACTGTCAAAAGTAAAGAGATACCCAAACAAGATAATACACCCAACAATTACAATTCTGTCATCATTTACTCATCCTCTACTTGTTCCAAACCCAACCCAGGCTCATTCTGCAAACGTAGCCCTATATACATTTCTACAGAGAGTCAAACATACCCCAGGAAGTACATCTTCTTTCAGTTTTTGTTTTCGCAAATCCACCAGAGGCAGCTGTGTACGCTTTTTGAGATCTCAAATTTCTCTTGCAAGTGCCATTCATGTCTGCTGTTCTCACATAAATCCACCAGAGGCCGCTGTTGACTAACTGACCAACCGACTGATCCCCCTGCCCACCCACTTCCCTAAATCTAACCAACAGTGTTTTGATAAGCAATCTAGAAAAAGAAAATTGATTTCTACCACGTTTTCAGATTTTACCACATTCTCACCCTGTTATTTACTTGATTACTTTATTTTTGTCTTTCGTTTTTGTCTTACCTGCTTTCTGGAACCGCACTGAAACCCTGTTGTCGTGATCAACTCCTCTCTGCGTTGCAAGTCCACTGACGTACACTTTGAGCCACTGGACAAACTGGTAATAGAGGAAAAAACGGCCATATGGAGGTAAACGGTCAGCTGCTAGCACAAAAAGGAACAGCGTCATACCATCCCAGAGCGTTCGTACATAATAGTTTTAATAACTCATCTCTAATAACTGATTTATTTTATCTTTGACATGATGACAGTAAATAATATTTAACTAGATATTTTTCAAGACACTTCTATACAGCTTAAAGTAACATTTAAAGGCTTAACTAGGTTAATTAGATAACTAGGCAGGTTAGGGTAATTAGGCAAGTTATTGTATAATGATGGTTTGTTCTGTAGACTATGGAAAAAATAAATAGCTTAAAGGGATTAATAATTTTGACCTTAAAATGGGTTTTAAAAATTAAAAACTGCTTTTATTCTAGCCAAAATAAAACAAATAAGACTTTCTCCAGAAGAAAAAAATATTATCAGACATACTGTGAAAATTTCCTTGTTCTGTTAAACATAATTTGGGAAATATTTAAAAAAGGAAAAAAAATTCAAAGGGGGTTCATTAATTCTGATTGCAACTGTGTAAGGCTTTTTTTTGTTGATCACATATAAGATAAATTGAAGAACGTTGAGAAAAAAACAGACATGTTATTTCCCATTATAAAGTACTGAAATAAGAATAATTGGTTTCAGGTGGTCACTTGATTTATTTCTGAAATAAATCACTGTTATCAAACAAAAGAGTTTAAAGTGTGATTCACTGATGTGTCGCCACCTATTGGCACAAGTGTAACCGAGTCCTGTAGATAAAAGCAACAATCAGAAAACCTAGCCCTATATACATTTCTGGAGATCGTGAATTATGTAGCCAGAAGTACGTATGGCTGCATTTCATCTTTAAAACGAACGCTAGTCTGACCGCCCACCTCCGTGTGGATGGCTTTCCCGCTGTTACCAGTTTGTCCGGTAGCTCGACATGTACGTTGACAATGGGGCTTGAATCCGATGAAAAACGGTTCCAGAAAGCAGGTAAGACAAAAAACAAAAGCCAAAACATAAAACAAACAAGTACATAACAGGGTGAGAATGTGGTAAAATCTGAAAACATGATACAAATCAAGGGGCTTTTCTTTTTCTGTGTTGCTTTTTAAAACACTTTTGGTTGGTTTTAGGGAAGTGGGTGGACGGGTCAATCAGTGCTAGGCCCGGATTAAGAATTCAGAAGCTCCTGGGCACAATGTCTTGTAGGGCGCCCTACAAGGCTGCACCCCTATAGTTGAATAAAAAAATAAGATTAATATAATATTTTAAAAATAAAGTTAATCTATAATATTTTGCCCACATTTTTTAAATAAATGACATAGTACATATTTATAGTCAACAAAGATTTATCTGATTTTAAAAGCATTTAAAGCACACTTTGATAAAAAAAATACTAATATAACTAGTGAAAATGAATGGTTTTTAATATACTTGTTCAAGTTCACTGAAGCAGTACTAAAAATATATATTTAAGGGTATTTTTAATGTATAACTTTTACAAACCTATAATGCATATGATTTGGATAACACCTTTCCAATCCAGTTCTATGAATCTGAGTCCTCCATTATACACACACTGATTAATGATTCCTACTGTCTCCCTCGTGATGAAGAAGAGTAGGCAAAAAGCACTTGACTATAAAGCTGAAAGTATCTGAAATCACACACACTATACCAGTTCTCTCCTGTCTCTCTCCTCTTCAGAGGCTTTTTCTGTCTCTCTTTCTCTCTCTCTCCATGAGGTCGGAGAATATGGGTGAAGCAAGGCGACTAACATTGTAAATACAGATTAATTATATTAAGATGTCGCTAACATTTAACACCAGGTGGAAAATAACTGTTTATAGAATATTTATTATTATCTTTGTAAATACCTTGTGGCTCATTTGATATATTTTATATACTTTATTTAATTTTTTAAACAAAAACATTTCCTTTGTATTGAAAATAAATGTTTTTCCAATCTGATATGTAATGGGGGAAAAAAGAAGAACGTGTTTATCAGACGCTGGATTAGAACCGGGTTCATTATCAATCTCCTTAAAACACGTTTCCATGCGCTTTACGAGCTACACCACTCCCCCCTGCTGTCTACTGCGCTCTTTAGTTATGTTGTCTCTGTCGATCAAAAGGCGCTGGCGGGAAGCACTCAACTAGCTTATTCCAACGAGGTGCGCTATTTGCACTTAGCCTAAATAGACACTCCAAAATCAGCATTTTTTCCCCCCTTGCAAGGGCCCCAAGTGCGCACGGGCCCCAGGGCCCATAATGCCCATTAATAAATCCGGCCCTGATCAGTGCTTTTGAAAACAATATTGGTTGGGTTTAGGGAAGGGGGAGGGTGGGGGTATTGGTCGGTTGGTCAGTCAGTCAGTCAGTCAGTCAGTCAGTCAGGTGACAGTGGTGGATTTACTGTATGTGAGAACAGCATGTGCAAATGGTACATGTAAGAGAAATTTGAGATCTGAAAAAGTTTCTCTTCAGAAATGTGTATGAGCACATAATGAGCCTGGGTTGGCTAAAACAGTAACGAAACTGCTGCTCAGCCAATCAAATTTAAGAACAGATCGAAATATTGTATTAAATGAAAAGTTATAGCGTGCCTACCATTTTACGAGACCATGAAGTCTTGTATCAGTCTTATTTCCTGGAATTGCATGATCGAATTTATTGAACTCATGCGTTTTCTGCATTACCTTTTGGAAAGTGGCAACTTAATTTGACCTGGAAAGCTTTTAGTTAATAAACCGCTGTGTGGATGAATTCCTCTGAGGCACTGGAACAGGTGTATGCTCACAGAATATCACACCACCTTACTTTGCTTAATACATTCCTACAAGCAGAAATAAAACTCACTCACGCTACCCACATAATGACGCCTTCCAGTCATATTTCTGTGTTCAGCATGCGGTGGAAATCTGTGGCAGAGGTATATAAAAAAGAGAGACAGAAAAATCTCAATTAACCTGTGTTATGTCCTCCATATTGCACTTGAGGCTTGAAGAACCCATCTAAAATAAAAGAAAAACACCACGACCAGGATAATAGACATCCCCAGTCTCAGGTACCCAAAGTCAGGGTTGCAAATTGCACATAACCTATCAAAAAAAAAGGTCTAAGTATACAACAGGTATTTTAGCCAACCCTTTTCACACTTTCATATTTTTCAAGTGAAGCTGTAATACAGGCTACACTGTTGTTGACTGACTAAGGTCCCGTTTACACTAATACATTTTAGTTTTAAAACGCATACGTTTTGCTACGATTACGCCATCCGTCCACACTACCCCAGAGTTTTCGAGCCCCGAAAACGGAGGGTTTTGGAAACGCTGAAGAGGCCGTTTTATATTCTAAAACGCTGCTGCTCCGTGTCAGTGTAGATGGGGGAAAACGGAGACATCTGAAAATGGAGGCGGGGCTGCAGATATTCGCCTATCTGATTGGGGCTTTTCCTCAATATTAAATATCCTACACACAGTTCAGTCTTCATCCTCTCCTTGTAAGTTCAGACTTCGCAAGTTTGATATGGAAACAAACTCCCGAGTGTGTACTTTATAAAGTCATTCACATCACCCTGGCTATGCTGTTTCACTTTCTTAACAATAAAATGAAAACATGATGAGGAACTACCTATTTTCATTTTGATATTAGCAACTTAACAGACATCAAAAATGTTGAGGCATCGTGTAGCTGCATAATATGAGCGTCATCTTCATGCATGTTTATAACAAAACGGAGCCTATAACATTACTGCCTCCTTTCATTTTCATTGAAAATACGAAACCCTCTCTTTCATTGAATATCAGTTTTAATAATTAATAATGACCATTATAAAAGTATAACGCACAATAAGTTTATACAATAGAGAAAATAAAGGCAAGCAATCAGTCAGATGTGCAGAATCGGTGTCCGCGGTTACATTACTTAAGATATTAACCTAACTTATCTTTGCGCTCAGCCAAAACACGTTACCTGAGAACAAGTAATAGATTCAAAAGACCAAAGTCTGGGAATATGTAGTTAGATAGAGACAACAAGATGAATTAAATATCACATTTAACAAATATAGTGAGATTAGATCCAGCGGAAGATCCCTAATGAACAGTCCGACATGCACAGCTCTCATATGGGTATGTGCTCAAAGCACGCTGCACGCAGAGTTTGTGTGTGGTCACGTGATGTGCGTTTTCACCGTTTTAATGTAGACAGAGAGCTGTTCAGAAATGCTGGGTGAAACGCTCGTGTGGACGCGGATCATTTTTATTCTAAAACGCCGTTTTAAAACTAAAACGTACTAGTGTAAGCGGGGCCTAAATGAGCACCATCTCTGTTTTCTCTCTAGTTTAAATGAGTGTTGCGGTTATATCTTTGTATTGAAGTATTGAAAGAACTAATGTGTGCTTGTGGATGTTATAGTGAAAAAAGTCTTTCAAGAGAATTTCAAAAGTTGTTTTACGCTCAAAAAATTTTTTTTTGCTGCTTGTTCCAGCTGCTTATTTAAAATGAGCTGAATCATCCCTCAATTCTTGAGTTTTCTTTTAGACAACTTAACTCTTTGGGGTCTGAGGTACTTTATCAAACAATATTTGTTTTCAAGCACTCACTGCATTTAAAAGTAGACACTGGGGCTGTACGAAAGATCGAAATTGAGTTGCAATTGCGATTTGCAGGGCCATACGTACCTCTGGCTACATAACTCACGGTCTCCAGAAATGTATATAGGGCTATGTTTTCAGAATGAGCCTGGGTTAATCAATATAAGGCCGTATGTTACTGTCCATGTTATCATGGATAGCACAATATGTCAAAGCCTTGCGTATCATATTAAATATATAAAAAATGGCATAATCTGTTCTGTTTCTTTCACTTAACTGAAGGTTCCTGTTGGGAAGCTTAAGATTTTTTTTGCAGCGGTAAAACACAGGGTGCAGAGTGAATCACTTGTGATGCCTCTCCATCTGTTTCTCACCTGCTGTCTAAATCACCCCTTGCCATGCTCCATCTTTCTCCGCTTTGATTGTGGATATGTTTGGCCTGCTTCTTGCCATGATGCAATAACGCCAGCATGTTGCAAATGTTGCTAAGAAAGGCAAAAATGCACAAAAACCAAATGCAGAGCTGAAACAGCAGCAACTTAGGCATGCCGTGTGATCAAGGCAGGTCATGTGATCCAGACAACAATACTTATATTATTAATAATAATAAAATTGGGAAGAAAGAGGAATTTAAAGTGACATTACTGTTGGTGGATTTCAGGATCTGCTGATGTGCAGGGATTTTCATGCACAACCTTTTGTAAGGGTTTCCAGAGAACTGTCCAAAAAAGAGAAAATATCCAGTGAGCAGCAGTTTTTGCTGCGGACATTTTTTGCTATTTCTGCGCAGAACTTTGCTAAAAATCTGCAGATTTATGCAGAATGATTTTGGGAGTATCATAACTAAAACCTTAATATATGAAATAAAAAGTAATACATTTTTAACTTGTATTTAATGTTTACAATGCAAATCCAATTAGATCCAATTTATTAGGTAAACAAAGCAAGCCTCTCATATAATATCTCTACTGAAAGACAGAAAATATGTTTTTACAAACTATATTGTAAATAAATGAAATAAATATTTTCATATTAGTCAATAATATTACTGAAATGAATTTAAAAACAGAGTAAATATAAATTTACACACATTTAAACAAGTAAATAAATAGAATCACTCAAAATCTGCGGAATTCTGCTGTGCGGGCCTACTTATTACCAATTGTTAATGCTTTAGGAGCATTCCACCCAGGAGGTACGTTTCTTTTGCAGTTTTTGTTTTCGCAAATCCATCAAAGGTCGCTGTGTATGCTTTTTAAGATTTTCTTTTTAAAAAAGAAAGCTATTATTTTTTATTTCTCTTACGAGTGCCAATCGCGCCTGCTTCTCTTGCATAAATCCACCAGAGGCTGCTGTCGACTGACTGACTGACTTAATGACTAACTGACTGATCGACTGACCCACCGTATTCCTTCCCTAAACCCAACCAATAGTGTTTTCAAAAGCACAGATTGACCCGCCCACCCACTTCCGTAAACCCAACCGACAGTGTTTTGAAAAGCAATCAAGAAAAAGAAAAGCCCCCTGTTTTTTTTTTATCATGTTTTCAGATTTTACCACTTGTTCACTCTGTTATTTACTTGTTTATTGTATTTTTTGGCTTTTGTTTTTGTCTTACCTACTTTCTGGAACCGTTCTTCACTGGACTCAAACCCCATGGTTTGCTCAACTCTCTGCAACTCAAATCCACAAAATTATGCTGGGAGCCACTAGGCAAACTGGTAGGGAAAGCATCCACTCGGAGGTAAAGGGTCAGCTGATAAGAATGAAAAGGAATGGCGTCATACCACTTCAGAAATGAATATAGGGCTATGTTTTAAGAATGAGCTTATGTTGGGTGCATTTGTGTTAAACAGTTATTACCTGTTGGTTACATAAAGATATAGTATCCCAGGGGCACCTTGATGTCAAAACAACATAAAAAATACACCTACAACTTTTTCAAAAATGCTAATCAATTTGATGTCGATTGACTACCTTGATGTCAAAACAACTTCCAATTGAAATCTCAAAATTCAGTCAAAAATCAATTACCGGACAGTTCTCTATTAAATTTTTTATGTGTTTTTTGATATCAATGTTAGATGTCAATTTGATGTTCATTTGACATCAAGATAGTTTACATGCATTATAGGGATACTGAAACATTCACATAAATAAAAATGTTCTTATATTACAATACTTTTTGCATTGTTATTTTGGTGGTAAAAAGGGCATCAATGTATGGATGTCAATTAGATGTCAAAGATCTGACATCCATTTGATGTTATATCCTTTTGTCATGTCGTTTTGACATCAAAGTGCCTGCTGTGATACCTCAGAAAACTTGTTATACATTTACATCATCTTTTGCAGATGCAGACATTTTGCAAATATTTATATCATAATCACATTTTTGCGGTAACTTACTGCAGCACTGTTGCCAGCAAGTCACAGCAACTGGCCCTACAATAACTTGCATGTAGATGTGTTTTACAGTAGCAGGGCCTTACTGCAACTTCTTTTTATGTTAAAATGCCCTTTATCACATAAAAATAATGTAAAATGTTAAATGATAATATTTACAGCATTTTTACTGTAATTAATTCACATTTTACACTAGCAGTACAAAAAAACTGATTATTGAATTTAATAAACTAAACAAGTGACACTTTTTTATTAACTGCCTTGTTTTTGTCTTCAACTACAGTAGCAGTACTTGATTATACAGTAAGTTACTGTAAAAGATTTAAAATGACCCACAATGCAGTGCATATTACAGTAGTGAACTGTAAATAATCTATGGGCTATTTTACTATGTGCTGGGTGTTTTTTTTAGTAAATAACTGTAAAATTGCAGCAAAGTCTAACAGAGTACATTGTATGGGTTAAAATCATTGCTATTTATATACCAAAATCCATTAGAAAATTGAATAAATATCATGAATCGTGAAGACATTTTTGTAATATTGCTAAACATTTTACTTACACTAAAAGCTTTAACTGTGATTTTCTTAGTATTTTGATCATTTTGAACCCTCAGAATCCAGATTTACAAACAATTGATTCTCAGAAAATTGTCCTTTCATGATTAAGTAGATGAATTTATTACCTTTCATGTGATGTATAAATCTCAATTTAAAAAAATTGACACTTATGCCTGGTTTTGTACACCAAAGTCGCATGTCCGATTTTTTTAAAATTAATATAAAATCTGAGTAAGATGACAAAAATGAAATTAATTATGCAGTATTTATCAATAGACACCCAAACTGGTGCAATGAATAGCAACTGCATTTACCTTCTTTCAGACCATGCAAATTGATTTCCTTGGAAAACTGTTTGCACAGGCTATTAATTCTGACTAATGATAATAAATGAGTCACAATTATATACTTATGCAAAACACGACAGCAAGACTTTAGGTATTTTTATGTGATTTCTGTTAAACATTTTGATTTTGTTTAAAAATTCAAATGAGACACAAATACCTGTTGTTTGCTTCACCTGCACAGTCTGTTTTTCAAGATTGGTTGTAGCTTTGTTTGATCTGAGATGCACGAGAGGTTTTTCAGCAACCTTACTGAAAGAAAATCCCAATTGACTTGTTTTTAATGGCTTTAATTTGCATTTGAATAATAATAAAACAACCTCCAATAACTTATGCATGGCAAATAACGCTTTCTCCATGCTTTGACTGCTTAATTATGGCAAGTCAGTTTTGCTTTATCTTCGAGCCACTATGTTTTAAGCTAAACGTAATTATATGCACACTTACGAAAAACAACTTTGAATAGACTCACGATTGCGCTGATAATGAGCAAATATTTAATTCCAATCGCAGCAAACAGACAAAATGAGTTAACAAAGCCTCTGTAATCACCGTCAGAGTGTCCTGACCTTTCCAAACAAGTCCTTTAATTAACCTTTACACAGTTTGGACTCTTTAATTACCTATCGGCATCTGTTCATAATATGACAGATAAAGCATTGATTGTCTTGTAATTAGCCACACTTAAATGAATGTATCCATTAGGACATTTGTTTTGAAAATCGCTTTCCTCCTTCATGACCATCTTTTCCGACAGACTGTCTGCCATCATCAGAAATGACCCGTGCCACTCATAATGGAGTTTGTGCCATCTATCAAGCTATATGGGTTTATTTTCATTTCCCTCTTTTCAAGCGCAGCTGTGGCTGTGCAAAGTAAATCAAGTCTCCCCTCAACCTCGGCCTTCCTTTCCCACCCGTGCATAACTCCTCCAGCAGTTAGATCAGCTCTACCCGGCCAGCGCTCTCTATATTTAGACATTAATCAGATACTATAATCATTTTTTCACTGTATTTCTCTCAGACTCTCTCTACTAACCTCGGCAATGTGGGAACTCTTTTCTGCATCGGCACACAGGGTCGTGAGGGACTGGGCAATGATGTTTTGATATGTGGATATCATAAAAATGTATGTGCTAGTACATCAGAGTATGCGTATACCCAATGGATCGCGCTTCCACCATGATGAATTTTAATAAATGAATTTCAAAAATGCTCTCCAGTTCTCTAAAGTCAGCTGTGGGGCAGAGATTGCTCCTTCAAATGCTATACGTGGAATAAGTAAGGCAAAAACAAACCAACCCTCGGCAGACTCGAGTCTGACAAATCATCAAATCGTTATGTCTTGAGCATCCTAATGCTGGATTCTTCATGCATCGATAGAACTGATGATATATTAATTTAAAGAAACTTAAAAGCCCTCGTCTGTCTGTCTGTCTGTCTGTCTGTCTGTCTGTCTGTCTGTCTGTCTGTCTGTCTGTCTGTCTGTCTGTCTATCTATCTATCTATCTATCTATCTATCTATCTATCTATCATTGTTGGGCAAGCTACTTGAACAATGTAGTGAGCTAAGCTATTACAGTATGTTAACTACACTACATAAAATATAGGTTAACTACACTAAAAGATACCCTCTGTGAAATGTAGCAAGCTAAGCTAAAAGCTTGGAAAAAGCAACTTAGCTACCTCATTTTTAAATCGAAGCAGCTAACAGTTTTTCTCAGTCTCTTTGGTGCATTTCTCACAACACTATTTACATTTGCACAACAGTTAATGCATTTCTCAAAACAATTAGTTTAAACTACAACCTGATAACCTGCAAAAAAGCGTGTCACTTGCTTAAAATGGAGAGCTCATTCCTCAAAAGCAAGTATTGATGTCAATGAAAGTGTCAGTGTCATCAATATGAAAAGTCCTGACACCATTGTTTATGAACAAGATAATCACAAATGGCTTTGTCATGTTTTCATTATGACACTTTACTCTGTACATTTTTTTCCAATGCAAAAAAGTTGACACGTCCTGAAAATGCTCAAGACAGCACTATATACTATTTGCACAGCTATTTGAAAACTACAGTAAAGTTAGACATTACTGTATTTAGTGAGGTATCTGAGTGCAAGACACTGAATATGTACAGTATGTTTCACTTTTTTACTGCATATGCTCTTTGCAATTCTAATTTATTCACAGCATTGTGCAAAAGAATAAATACACCCTTATTTACCACACGCATAAACTTCTTTTGGCTATAGCTGTGCACAACTGTAAACAATATTGCAGTACATATTGGAACTGAACCTACAACATACAAGGCTTTGTAAACCATTCATGAAAATGTTCAGTTTAGAAGACATTTTCAGGAAAAAAAAGTTTTTTTTTTAAATAAAATTAGCTTGACAGATTTTGACAACTAGTTCAACATTTTGGTAACACTTTACAATAAGTTTCATTAGTTAATGTTAGTTAATGCATTTACTAACAAGAACAAACAATGACATTTACTACAGCATTTGTTCATGTTAGTTAACGTTAGTTAATGAAAATACAGTTGTTCATTGTTAGTTCATGTTAATTCACGGTGCATTAACTAATGTTAACAAGCATAAACTTGGATGTTAATAATGCATTAGTGAATGTTGAATTATGATTAATAAATGCTGTACAAGTGTTGTTTATGATTAGTTCATGTTAGTAAATGCATTAACTAATGAACCTTATTTAATAACCCGAGTAATGAAATGAGGACTATTAGTTTAATATGGAATGACTATTCAGCATTCACAAGTTTAGTTAATTTTGACTGACATGACATAAGCAAATGATAATGTTATAAAGAGAGTTGTATAAAGCATTGTATAAAAGCAATTGATGCATGTCCAAAAGCATTTGCAATTTGTTGGAAGGAATGAGAAACTGCTACTATGATGTGCACAAATGACTAATTGTTTTGAGAAATGCATTAACTGTTGTGCAAATATAAATAGTGTTGTGAGAAATGCACCAAAGCCACTGAGAAAAACTGAAATAATATGCGCTCGAGCCTCGGCTGGTCAGTTGGCATCTCTGTGTGGAGTTTGCGTGTTCTCCCTGTGTTGGCGTGGGTTTCCTCCGGGTGCTCCGGTTTCCCCCAGAGTCCAAAGACATGTGGTACAGGTGAATTGAGTAAGCTGAATTGGCCGTAGTGATGTTTGCCAGTGATGCGTTGTGGCTGGAAGGGCATCCGCTGCGTAAAACATATGCTGGATAAGTTGGCGGTTCATTACGCTGTGGCAACCCCAGATTAATAAAGGGACTAAGCAGAAAAGAAAATGAATGAATGAATGATGTCATGGTATTGTCATTAATAATAAAATAACACTAATAATGAAATATTAAGGTGTTTTAGAATGACCAAAACAACATTTCAGATGTTTCACAATGTGCTCAGCCTGCTGGTTTGTCTATTTACACACATATTTATCATCACATGACCTCTTACAACAAAATCACATGATCTTTTTTAATGCGCATACTGGAATTTTTTCTGTAAAAGTGTATCCATCAATGTTTATGCAAACCTTTTCTTATGGAAAAAAAGTTTATCCTACACAGTTATGCGCATATGTATATATCTTGGTGTTTCTGTAACCCCACCAGTCCTACGCCACCCAACCCGCTCTGAGCTGGTATCAAACCGGCAACCTTCCGCATGGGAGTTGGTTGCTCTATCAAGGAGACTAAAGACCATGACCTCTAGCATCTGTCGCTAGAGCAGTTACTAGCTGGCCTCCATTACACTTACCCCCATCCGGGTCACGGCACCAATGTAACCCCACCAGTCCTTCCGCATGGGAGTTGGTTGCTCTACCAAGGAGACTAAAGACCATGACCTCTAGCATCTGTCGCTAGAGCAGTTACTAGCTGGACTCCGTTACACTTACCCCCATCCGGGTCACAGCACCAATGTAACCCCACCAGTCCTACGCCACCCAACCCGCTCCGAGCTGGTATCGAACCGGCGACTCTCTGCGTGGGAGTCAGTTGCTCTACCAAGGAGGCTAGCGTCTGTCACAACAGTTACTAGCTGGCCTCCGTTACATTTCCATCAATCGTTTTTTTATGCACATATCTAAAATGCGCATAAAAGTAGGTGGATAGAAACGTAGCTAGATAGAGAAACAGAGAGAGAGAGAGAGAGAGAGAGAGAGAGAGAGAGAGAGCATCTGCCGTGGTGGTGTGTGTATGTATGTGTGAATGAGAGAGTGAGCGCATCCGCCGTGATGCTGTGTTGCTTGTTATAGATGTCAACTTATAGATGTAAGTTAGCATCCAGCTGGGTGTTTTTGGGAGGCTTATTTAATCGCTATACATTTTACATTCTTTCTTGACCCAATATGTACCTGCTATAGGAAGAATGTATAGTACAAACATGCTAGCATCATGATAAAAACATACCAGAAAGTATGCTATCAGTGTGTGCAAAATCATGCTAAAACATATAATCTAACTAGACAGTCTGTCTGTTTATTTCTATTTATTTCTCTATACCCTAAAACACACACACACACACACACACACACACACACACACACACACACACA